>JAHZMZ010001975.1:0-12392 GCA_027743805.1 Lepidocyrtoides sp. E14
AGAGTGCAGTACGCCACATGACGCTTTCAGGACATTTACACTAAAATGGAATGCCCTGAACTTGGAGAAAGGGGTATTGACTCCTTGTTTAATAAAAAAGAGGCAAAGGAAAAGTATTTAAAAAAATTAAAATTCTATCTTGATTTTATTGATAACGTGAGGAAAACGAGTTTTTTTAAAAAGCCAAATTTTCAGTTTCAAACACAGAGGTTAACTCTTGAGCAAAAACGGTGTCTACAAAAATTAATTGCAGTTTCTAAAAGTGCATTAAAGGGTGAATTTTCAGTCTTAGCTTTTCTTGATCAACAGCATATAAAATATCTCGTATGTAGTTATACAGCTGCAGCAGCATCCATATACAATGCACCCTCCATCCATTCACTTTTATCCATTTATAATTTTAAATGCAGTTGGAAAGATATGGTAAATCTACCAGTGACTAACCGCTTAAGAGAAAAATTTCGTGCTGTAAGCATATTAATTATTGAGGAATTTTCTTTGCTTAACGCTAGTTGTTTTGGCATGCTTATTCAAAGGATATCTTTAATTAAAAGATCCTCCAATGATCTTCCCCTAACTATCATACTTTGTGGCGATAGTTTTCAAGTTTGCATCGGTCGACCACTGTGGGCAGATGCAAAGGCAGATGATGATTGCCTTACAACAGTGGGATTAACCGCTTATCGGAACGCTTACCCTGTTCTCGAATTACAGACGGTCATGAGGCAGGAAGGAGACGCCCTTTTTACTGGTATATTAAATAGGCTTAGGCAAAATAATATAACAATGGCAGATTGTGATCTTCTGGAAACAAGACGCAGCAATAACTTACCGGATGAAGAAATTTTGAAATTTCAGAATTCTTTTGCTCTTTTCCCCACCAATAAGCAATGTTTTGAACATAACAAAAAGCAACTGCTATCCCAGAATGAACCTGTATTCGTAGTCCAGGCCCACTTGAGCCCAGAGTGCGAAATTTGCCAAGAAGAATATTTTCCGCTTTTTCTTTTTAAGGGTGGGGATTATGTTTTGACTCGAAATTTAATCCCGGCTAACAATTTATTTAATCAAGCAAAATGCACATTGGTGGATACCTTTTTTCTAAATGAGACGGATAGTATTCCAAAATTTTTAGTTCTCAAATTTGACAATTATTTTGGGGCCAGCTTGCCTGAATCCCCAAAGAGCGTTCCAGTTAAACCCATTGAAGAAAAAAATTGGTGTCCATTTTTGGTTCTCAAATTTGACAATTATTTTGGGGCCAGCTTGCCTGAATCCCCAAAGAGCGTTCCAGTTAAACCCATTGAAGAAAAAAATTGGTGTCCCCATTTGTCAACGCTAATTACAGTAAGCAGATTTCCAATTCAACCAGGAAACACATCTACACATCATAAAATTCAGGGATTCACATTACCATCAGCAAGAATTAGCCTGGACGGCTGCAGTTTTGGTGACCGAAGAATTTACGTGACATTATCAAGAGTAAGGCGACTTTCTGATTTAATAATTTATTCACAATATCCGGTTAAAAATTTTTTATATCGATAAGTAATGGACAAAAGAAAATGTGATATTTGTGATGTATTTTACTATGCTGAAGACGAATTGTATGAAATTATATGCTTTGATTGTGCAATTTTAGACAAAATGCGGAATCCGATTGTCATTTTGAACAATTTTATCAATTCCAAGAATTGTGTTTTGAGCGAATTTGAAAAATTTGAGCTCTTTCATAGTAAGTTATTGCATAATTTACATAAGTCTAACAAGAGGGTAAAGCGCCTGCGTCGTGAACTAGAAAAAAAATTTAACAAATAACTTGTATCTTGTGTTGACAAAATAAATAAAATAGAACATTGTAACCTGAATTACGGAAAAAAGGTTTATTAATCATGCCACCCATGAAAAAGACATTTAAGTGCACCATTTGTCACTTTGTGACTGCAGAAATTGACGAACTGCAAGATCATGATTTTGATTGTCACCTTTGCTTAATTTGTTCTAATAGGTTTTATTCTAAAGACTATCATGTATGTGATACTGTTTTCCAAATTGGGGGCGGTTCTTCTAATGAAGCTGCCATTCAAGAACCACTAAGGGATGACGGTATGCCTGTTTTTAAAAAAATTTCACAGAGTTTCAATAATTTGGTAGTGAGCTATGGCATAAATTTCATTGATGATTACATATTTATTCGAGATGCAGTAATGAGTTTACGCCGACCACTGCATCAACTTATTGCGCAGTATGTTAGTACTCATTCGTCGTGTAAAATAAAACTTACCGTTGAATTGGTAATGTTTAACAACAAAGAGCAGAAAAATGTATTAAAGAAATATCCGTCGAGTTCATTTCGAATAATCAATTCAAATTTTATTGATGAAAATATTGATAATTGTATTTCATACTTAGAAGCATTAACAAAGATTCTTGCTCATGATCTTAGCGGCTTGCAATTAGTACGGATAAATTCATTAACGATAACACTTTTCAAAAATGCACCTCGAGTTGGACAATCATATATTCCCTCAGGGCCATTAGCGAGAAAAAAAGGGTTTATAAACCCAAAAGTGAAGAAAGAGTGCTTTATAGTTGCTTGCCTAATTGGCCTTTTTCATCAAGAAATCAAGTTGCCTGGGAGTAACATTAATTACAACTCGTCAAGCGGCTACCAAAAACAAAAACTCAAAAAGCTTCTTGAAAGAGGAACTACGTGGGAATCTATGCTGAAATCAAACATTTTCATGAATTCTGATTTGCAATTCGGGGATGATTTATCTGCTTTAGAAATTTTTGAAGACGCAAATGAAATATCCATTACCGTGTTTTCGTATTCAAAGACTACGTCAAGCGTAGTTCCTGTTCGATGTACAAAGAGGTCATATTCGAGACATGTAAGTCTACTGTTGCTACGCCGAGAGCACCTGACCGATGACGAAAAAAAACAGTTCAAATCGTCATTGCATTGGGCAGTAATTATTTGCGAATCTTCATTCTGGGGATTAAAAAAGCACAAATACAGAGGTATTTGTAAATTTTGCGGTTTGCCATACTACCTGCAAACACACTGCGTGCAGTGCATATCAAACCAAAATGTGGAATTGGTTTTTCCGAAGGAAGATATATATAATTACACAGAATATTTTAGAAGCCGTATCAATCCATTCATAACCACATTTCATTTTTTATACGGCGCAGAAAAAGATAATTACAGACAAACAGTGATTGGCTATGGTCTGCTAATCTCAGACTGCAAAGGAAAACAATTATTTTCTGAAGTTTATCTTGATACTCAACCACTCAACCATTTTTTTAACACTCTGTTCATTAATTGCGAAATTTACCTACAATATTTTTTGGATAATCAACTTCCTCTGAACGCAACAGCTGCTGACCGAGCGAGGGCTAAAAAAGTTACACAGTGCCCGTCATGC
Source organism: Lepidocyrtoides sp. E14 (assembly GCA_027743805.1). Taxonomy (NCBI): domain Eukaryota; kingdom Metazoa; phylum Arthropoda; class Collembola; order Entomobryomorpha; family Entomobryidae; genus Lepidocyrtoides; species Lepidocyrtoides sp. E14. The sequence goes on from JAHZMZ010001975.1 coordinate 3,435, forward strand.
ATGCGAAAAATTGATGAAAAAAATCCTATCCATTTAGATCATGATCATTTTTTTCAGAATATTGGATTAGATGGAAAAATCATAAACAACCCTTTATGTGCTTTTTGCAATCGACTGTTGTACGCAAAAAGGGCGTGTTTTATATTTAGTTATGATCTTACACAGAGTTCAAAGTTTTTGCTATCTAATATGAATGAAAATGCGCTGAAACAGACAACAATTATACCGTGCAGGAAGGGAGACGGAGTACTGGCAATTATTTTAGCAAGAAAGTTTATTTTTTTGGACGTGCGTCAGCATCTTGACTATGACCTGTTTACCCTGTTTGAATTGTCTATGGATGATGATTTTTCACTTCTCAAGGCTGCTTGCAGTTCTGATATTGAATTTCAAGTCTTACGAAAAGGATTGTGTTTCCCCACCACATCAGTTGGTAAAATAACAGATTTGAATACCGAAATGCCAAATTTTATAGACTTCTTCGATTGTTTGTATGATGTTAAAATTTCCGAAAATATGTACACCCAGTCCAGCAGATCATACAAAATATTAAGATGTAAAAGTTTACATTGCTATGCGGAGAAATATATTAAGTCTATAACCTATGGTTTATCTGATATTTTATGGGGATACGGCAATTTTTGCATGAAATACTTTAAATGTGCTCCCTTGTCAGATTACACAATTAGCTCGTTTGCGTTTGGTTGCTGCAATTTTACCAGCAAAACAAAGCATGAAAATTTCAAGTGCCCCAAGATTTACTCAATCTTGTCAAATAATATGCTCGGCGGTATTTCTTACACATGCATCCGAGAATGTGAGTGCAAATCTCCTAGATTTAATGATGACATTCAGGACCCAAAAGAAATAACTGAGCTTATTAGCTTAGACTATTCCAATTTCTACGGAAATTTGCTTGGAGCTGATACTCCATTTTCATCATATTATTTATATTCTCCTGAGGAAGTATTGTCGTTTAGCTTCGACCAATTTGATGATAACGGTGATACATGCCTCATTCTGTGCTGTAATCTTGTGTACCCCCCAGAAATTAAGGAAAAGACAAAATATTTTCCCTTAGTGCCCTACAAGCTATCAGTTTTAAAAAATAACGTGACAGGAAGATTAGACTACTCTGTAGAAAATTCTCTGAAAGATTGTGATTCAATCGGGATTCATACGGTCGCAATAGACCAACTGGATAAGAAAAATGCGTACATGAACAATAAAATGCTTCGACTTGTACTGTCTTTGGGAATGCGGTTAGAGAAAATAACGCAAATAATTTCATATAAAACCAAACCACATTTAAAGCCATTTGTAGATTTGTGCATTGAGGCTAAGAGAGAAACCAGTCACCCATTGCATTCGGGAATTCCAAAAAAGTTACTGAACAGGGCGTGGGGAAAATTTTGCTCGAATATCACCAATGAAAAAACAGAGATTTGCTTAAGCAAAGAAAAGGCTTTAAAACATCTCAATAAATCTAACTTGCTCGATGCGAGATCCATGGCACCTAACATAATTGTCACAAGTCACAAAAGAAGAAAAACGCTTGTGATTAGGAATTATTTAATAGGAGCTCATGTTCTATATGAAAGCAAATATCTTTTGTACAAAACATATTACGAAAGTTTACTTCCCACCTTTGGAGAAGACAAATTGTCATTAGCAGCAATAGAAACAGATGCATACTTTCTTCGTATTAAAGATCCAAATCAAGAATTGTACAGAAATTTAAAAAACCTTTCTCATATTATTGATTTTTCTCACATTCCTCCAAATCACGAGCTTTATTCCGAGCACAATAAGTATTTACCACTTGCATTAAAGCTAGAAGATATTTACGTCAGATCGTTTTTATGCTTGCGGCCAAAATCTAGAAGCATTCTTTCATTAAGTGAGGATGAATGCAAAGTTCACAAGAAAATATTTTGCAACATATGTACACATCAAAAAATAAAAGGAGGAAAAAGAGTTATTATAACTCATGAGCGGTTTCGTCGTATTTTGTATGGGCTTGATGACGGCAGGTGTGAGTACACAATCTTAAAAAATATTGGTTTAAAACTGAACATGGTAAAGCGTAGTCGAGTATTTTTTTCGCTAATTGACAGCAACAGACGAGTTTTTTTGACTCACACGGAGAGCATACCGCTTGGCTTCACCACATAATTGAACTTATAAAAAGAATGTGCTAATTTTATCAAGCATTTCATAATGAGCAAGCAGTCGAAGCGAAAAGTTTCATTTTCACATGCCATCACATTTTATATTATAGAAGACCCTGAATGGAACGGAAGTAGGCGTGGAGAGTGGCTTTTTCAACGCGCTAACGAATTCAGGTTTAGAGAAAAAATTGCTGTGATGAACAATCTGCTATCTCCAATTTTAGCTCAAAAATGCAGGCAAGCGAATCAAGCTCGCTTTTGTTACCACCCTTTGTAAATATTATGTGTATCGGCTCAAGTTTCAGTGGAAAAACACATTCAGCCATACAACTTCTTTTAGAAAGAAACAAAATATTTAGTAAAAAAGTAGACAAGTGCATTGTGTTTTACCAATCTTTTCAGCCAATTTATGAAAGAGCTAAAGACTTAGACGATGAAATAATATTTGTGGATAATAAAGAGGATTTTGAGGAAAACCTGGCTGGTGATCATAGTCATGCATTGGTTCTGTTTGATGATTATCTTATGAACTGCTTATCAGGTGAGCGTGAATATATAATAGACTTTTTCTTGCGTAGAACACATCACAATTTATGTAGCACAATATTTTTGTCACAACTTTTGTACCCTCATAATCTCAGAGCACTTTCGCTAAATTGCCATGTATTTATGCTAAAAAAGTCATTTCATCAAACTCAAATTCACTACTTTTTTCGTAGCCTAATGCCCAAAAATTGGAAATTTTTGCTTGAAGTATACCATCTGATAACTGAAAACGAAAACTACGGAACTTTTGTGCTTATAAATCATCCTGACATTCCTCATCAGTACAGAGTTCGTGATTTTATAGTTCCGCTCACGGGAAAACGTATATTTACTGCAAAAGCCTTAGCAAAAAAATGATCGACAGAATAATACATCATTTTGATTTTTTAGTGACTTTATCAAAAGCTAGACGGTTGGAGTTCATCAGATTCATTGATTGCATTTCCATAGAGCAATTAAGAGCTGTTTTTGCTGCTATTAGTTACTGTTCTGATAACAAACTAGCTAATGGTCAGACACTTTTAAGGAAAGCGAAAAACCACTCTGCTGCTATTATTTTATTAACCAAAAATAGAGCTAAAGTTCAGAGCATTATTTTAATGGCATTGTGTAGGCTAGTGTTTTGTTTAATAGATCAGCTTCAGTATGGAATTTGCTGAAGTGTTTTACATTGTCGATGAAAAAACCTATAAAAACAGTATCGATAATTCAGCTGGCTTGGAAGATAGATTAAAAGAGTTACCTAGGACAGTTGAAAAAAAGTGCAGACAGTTACTAAAATTTTTGCAAACAAATGGACTGCAATGGAATGTAAATGGAGTAACCACAGTTCAAATTCCTGAGATCCAGTCTCATTTTCAAGTACTGGAGTTTGTGATTTACTGTGTTACCGGAAAAACTTACAAACCATTACTTTTTGACAACTTTGTGCAATATTTAAAGCGAATTAATACTCCATTACCGTTACTGTGCCTGAAAATACGCAAAAAAATTCGGCAGACAAAATGAGAAAAAGGAAGGTAAGAGAAATTATTCCAGATCGTTACGTTTCAAGATTGTGGGGCAATTTAAATTTGCCTGAGACGGCTCTGAGCTCTCTGACCCAGTTTGCTAAATCTCGAAAAAATCCAGTCAATCTACGAGAGCTGGAAAAGTCTTTATCTAAAATTCCCACTTATAGCATGCATAAAAAGGTAAAACGCCACTACAGACGACCGTCATATATTATTCATGGCGTAAAAAGACAATTTTGCAGTGATTTGGCTGACATGTCCTCTCTGGGAAAGTCCAACTCAAATTTCAATTGGATTTTAATTTCCCAAGATCAATTTTCAAAAAAAATCTCTATGGTCCCAGTAAAAAAGAAAAATGCTGATAATATGCTTACAGCTATGCAGCAAACAATACGAGAGCTGAAACCACAGAAAAATTCTCTCTGGGTCACTGATGGGGGCATGGAGTTCCGGAATTCACCTGTCATGGATCTGATGCGTAAACATAATATTGTGTTTTATGTATCAAAAACACCAAACAAAGCAAGTCATTGCGAAAATGCAATCAAACTCCAAAAGGAGCGTATATGGAAACTGTTAACTATGCATAACACTAAAAGGTATTTGGAGTACATTCCAGCCCTAGTACGCCTTCATAATAACAAAGTACACACAGTTACAGGCAAAACACCTAACGAAATAAATACGCGCAATGAAGACGAAGTTTTTAGTACCATGTACCGACGGTTAATAATGTCAAAACGGACACCACCGGCGTTTCAAATTGGCCAAAAAGTTAGACTCAGTAGCCGTCGAGTTCAGTTTTTCAAATCCTATAAAAAGGGGTTTTCGGATGAAATTTTCATAATAAAAGGTATAAAAGACAGCTGGCCAGTTTATTCGTATTTCTTGCAGGACATGAATGGTGAGGATATTGAGTCAAGTTTTGTAAAAGAAGAACTGTCGCTTGCAGGGTGAAAATGGAGCCAAAAAACTTTCATATTATTATGCAGTCCAACCTGTCCAACGAAAAATTTCCCCTCAATCGAAATTATTCATTTTCTAATGAACTAATTAGACCAATGAATTTGAAGGATTATGAGGTTGGGCTCAGGTCTGTTTTTTTTACTGACAATTATCAGAAGCCAAATTTTACTCCAGTTGTTTTAAAGCATGATGATAAAGAAAAGGAGAAAAATTTTTATAACACGTGGCTGTCTGATAACGTAATTGTGGTGCAGACATCCCAGAGGTCCACTGTCAATCTTTTCCGTGTTGCAACTAAATATGATAATTTTATTGACTATGTCAATACGGCGTTAGAAACACAAAATATGCACTGCCGTGTTCAACCATACTTGGAAAGAGGCGTGATCAAAGAGCTATCATTACAATTTAATCCTCCAGAGGGATATGCTATTACGTTTATGGATCCCGTAAATAAACTTATTGGCCAAAGCGGTAACACATTTGAAGCCGGAACACACAAGAATAATATTAGCATTGAAGAAGCAAAAGCGGTATATGAATCAAGCAAAGAGGCTCACGTGGGAACAGTTGTTCTATATAAATATTTTCAGGAAGAGGTTGAGATTGAGCAAATAAAAGGAACTCCAAATCTAGAGGAAATTATAAATGATATTGTCGTATCGTTAGTTTCGGCGAATCACGACGTTTCAATGGTGGTAAATGAAGAAACTAGCAGCATAGAATTTGAAGTGAAACCCAAACTGAAGCGAATAATTTTTTCTGCGTTTTTGAACAAGTATTTGGGACTTCCGGCAGATTTTTTTTTCATGGGTAAAGGCAGCGTAAACGTTTTAGAAAGCGTAATAAGCCCTGACAAAATTGAAGACTACGTAACCAAGGAAACTGTCCCTAAAACATCATCAAAGCTTTTTGTCAATTGCAATATTGTTTCTCCTAGCTATTTCCTTGGTAAAGAGATTAACCTGTTATCTTTACTTGATCGATATCAGCGGTCTGGGGTTGAATCTGCATACTATATAAACCCAATTAATTACAAGCCCGTCATTCATGATGTGATTGACCACATTCATATTGACATAGTATCCGACCAAAACGAGTTTATTCCCCACAGTGAATTTCCAACTGTCGTGGAACTAGCATTTCGCCAACACAGGGTTCCATGAGACGTATAAATTGCACCGAAAAAAAGACTTGTCGATTAAGTGGGAAAATGGCAACAGAACAAAGCACATCACCGGAAATTCCAGAGGATCTTATTCCACTGAATTCTATAAAACCTGGTAGCAGTAACCGTGCAAAAAAGAAGCGAAATCGAACACTAAAGCCAGTAAAACGGCTGATGGTTGGGCGTGGCCGTCGGGCAAGAATTGTGAATATAAATAGAGTGCCAGCAGTCAAAAAACGCAGACGGCACACAGTTGTGCGGAGAAGGAAAACAGTTAAAAAGGTGCAGCGCAAAGTAAGACGAAAAAGGCGTTAACAATGGAGGCAAGTAAGAAAAAAAGCGTAGAGGATCAGCTAATAAGATCAAGTGCAACTTTCCAATCTGCGCTTGATTATCAATCAATTCCATTTTCTGATGTTAGCATTGTAAGTTCACATTACGAGAAATGTTTTCCATCTTTTCCCGTGACTGAAAACAATGTGATTGAGTTTTATCTCCCTGCTAACGCAGTTTATTTTACTGATCTGTCTCAGTCATTTTTGTCACTGAGAATCAAATTGGTAGATAAAGATGGAAATTTGCTACCTGATACCTCAAAAACGGTGCCTATCAGTCTTTTATTTTCATCAATGATGAATTCACTTGAAATTCTAGTAAATAATGTGGCCATAACATCTGGCAGTAATAACCATGCATTTGCAGCGTACATAAACAGAATGCTTAGGTACAACAAGGCCGAAAAAGATACTATGCTGCAAACTGAAGGTTTGGTTCGCCCCACATCTGCAAGCGAGACTGATGAAAACTCTGACGCCTACAAAACACTCTTTGAAATGAGAAAATCGAGCATACAGTTCTACTCTATCATTAACCATGGATTTTTTCAAATGATGAAATTTTTCCCTCTGAACGTATCCCTGCGGATTAGAATGAGATTGAATAATCCTCAGTTTTTTCTACTGGGAACACCTCCACCGGCAGGAACTTCTTTCACTGACAAAATAAAGGTAGAAGAGGCGTACATGGATTTTAAACGTAATTTGGTGCATTCAAAAATTACTACTCCAGTACAAAATATCTGGGACAAGGGCGGAGCACTGAAACTTCCGTTTCATGACCATGATGCTATAGCGTTTAACATGGGAAGCGGAATACTCAGCTTCACATCAGAAACACTATGGAACAGTTTGCCAAGCCTAGTTATTCTGGGGCTCATTGAAACGGCCACATATCATGGCACTCCTGCATCCGACCCATTTCGATTTAAAGACTTCAGTGTAAGCAATGCCGTTGTTTTGTTGAATGGTGAACCGGTTCTCTTCCGCGAGCAAAAAATTTCAGTGTCGGATAATAATTACCAGCACATTTACCGACATTTGCTGAATATAAAGACACGATCTGGGGATTGCGTAGACATTTCCCCCAAAGAGTTTACGTTGTACGGGTTATTACTTCTCCCCCTACATTATAGTAATGCTAAAGGTGATCGTTATGAGTTGGCAAAAGAGGGACCAGTAAAAATTAGACTAGACTTCTCCACAGCTCTTGCTAAAAACACCACAGCCATTGTTTACTTTGAAAATCCTAAGGTTTTGTCTGTTGACAAAAATCATGTTTACCTCACATAGTTCATTATGAATAATTTCGAACTAGAGTATTTTCTTAATAAAATTGTCAAAGGGACTGAAACAGTACTGGTGTTAGCTAAAGATCAGTTGAACGAAATTACAAGTGCAAAACTACCAGCAATAGTAGCATTGTGTACATCAGATTCCAGTGAAAGAGTTGGGCATTGGATTGTGTTTCATATTTTTAAAGAGCAAAAAGAACGTGTTGCTCATTATTTAGACTCATTTGGTGAACCATTGTCCACGTATGGTATAAAATTTCCATACAAAATTACCGAATCAAACACAAGGCCAGTTCAGCATAATTTTTCATCAAATTGTGGGAAGTATGTACTTTTTTTTGCTTACTGGATGAACGGGGGCTGGCCAGTAGATTTCATACTTAAGGGGTTTGGACGGGACAAGAGAAAAAATGACCAAGTTGTCAACAATTTTTACAGACAATTAGTTCGATACAACCCTAGACAAAAATCATCAACGCAAAAATGCTTGATAGAATGCGAGCAAATGTGTAGAAATTTAAAAAGGCATAAAGGAAATGGAATTCACTAGTTTGCTTCATCTTACATTTTCTGAGCTTGCTGATGCGTGCAATGTAAAATCTCGCTTCAACCAAAAGCTACAACAATTCGCAAAAGAACTGCAGGATGATAACAAATCTTTGAGTGCATTTGACTGTGAAAAAATACTTCAGTGCAAATTTGTTGCGTTGAAAAGAGACGAGCTTTTGTCTTCATTTTTTAAGTTTGCAAATAAAACCAAGATAGAGGAAGGGTGTGCAATTGAAGAGTCAGCCAAGCATGTATCATTACTGCAGCTTGCGTCCATCGTGCTGCTCAATACATTTTTAGTGAAAGAGGTTATGGCATGCCACAGAGTATCATATAGAACAGATAATCTGGAATGCTTGAATGTGTTGGCAGATTCACTAAAATCAACTGCTGGTCTTAGCCATGGTAGCACCATTGTCATGAAAGCAGCACCAACAAAGTTCCTCAACATTCTTCTCACTAGTAAAAATTTAGAAACTGAATGTGACTCTTTTATCAAATCAGGATTTTGTAGGGAGGAGTATTCTCCAGAACTGGTCCGCCTCATTTTGAGCATCAAGAATAAAATTGATGAAGCAAAATGCATTTGAAACATTGGCTGCCTGTGCTACTTATTGCCTTTTCGGTAGTTGTAGACTGCAATATTATTAGCTGCCTTAAATGTCTTGACTATTCAAGAGTATTCTTTCGCTGTTTGCATCCATATTCTCAATATGAGTTCTTGTGCTTGAACTCAACAGAGCAGATACCTCTTGGTTCTATTGTGCTTCAAAAAGCTTGCACTTACTTTGACTGTTTACTGCTTCATAGAAAAGCCAATTTTGTTATCAGCAAAGATATACATTGTAATGGTAGAGATGTAACAAAAAATACTAGTGAGATATGCAGAGACAGTGGAGCTAGCAGCAGTGCACT
>JAHZMZ010001976.1:0-12119 GCA_027743805.1 Lepidocyrtoides sp. E14
AAATGACTAGACAGAAGCTCTAAAATTTTATATCAAACATTTTCCTCAGCAATTGTTTCCTCATAAATAAATTGTTTGCCTATCACTGATATATACTGATATGAAGTTAAGTTTGAATGAATCAATTTTTTAATTCATATTTTCACTTGATCCAATCTTGGAGCATGCAAGAAATGAAATGATTTGCAAAAACCCAACTCAACTGTTTTAAAAAGCTGCATTTTATTGTAAAAATTTTACTCGGGCTGGTTTTGGATTGGAATAATAGAGATGTGTGACAGTATTTTCTCTTAAGAATAATACGCTCTCTTAAGTTTTGCACCGGTACTTGACCTAGTTTGAACAACCATCCTACTAAAAACGCTGCCATCGTTCTGTAGCATGACATGATTGCATTCCTTAAGGTAGCCATTTTCCATTCCAAAAATCACATTACATTGGAGAATACTGTGAAAGACGATAACCAATTTTAATGATTGTAAAATCAAAAAATTTTGAGAGTATTGTCATTGTCTGCTGAATTTACTGTTCCATCTCGGAGTCTGCATTTGCTATCATCACTCTGGCCAGAAATACAAATTGACGCTGACCAATTGAAATATTTTCACCGCCATCAATCAGTTGATAATCTAAGCTTGTTGAAATATTCTTTAACTTGACTTGTTGAATTACTCGTTTGTCGCCACTCGTCACAAATGATAATTCTCAAGTTGTCCAGGCGGATCCAAGTCACTATACTCATACACACGGACATGACCGGTAACTGTATCCTGACCTGTAAATAAACATTGAATTTCAAGTTGAATTTAGTTTACGTTGAAATGAGCTTAACGTGAATGGTCTTAATGATATCCTCTTATGTACTTATGTATTTCTCCATACTTCAAATACCTTTAGCTCCTCGTACTTACATTCTGCTTCTGGATTTCTACTGGATTTCTGGAAGCTACGATTTCTAAATTCAGAAATACGCCAAACAATTTGCCAGCACGATCACTATTGGCTTTCTGATAATTTTAGCTAGTACTGAAATTTTAGTTGTTGAACTTGTGCGCAAAATTCTAATGCTGCGTCGTGTTGCTCTCCTCCAATTTCCCTGGAATGATTTCACGATAGTGTCTCCAGCAGCTAAATTTATAACAGAGCTAAAGAAATTATTTGTAAGTTGGGGTATACTTTAAGTAAATATTATAGTATTTGCAAGTTTCAGTAATCAAACCTTTGCGGAGAAGTCACATCTTCTAATTTTCAAAGCACTTGCATTCGTGCGACTATTATTGTTCCAGAGTGGCGAAATATGTTTTATGCGTTTCAGGATGCATCAGGACTAGGACAATTTTGAAAAGAGTTTAGCTGGTGTTGGTTCATTTCCAGTGTCGGCTAATTCACTTGCAAAATGTAATACCAAATTTTCCATCGGGTGCATTTTTTATTTCCCCGATGCCGTGTTTTAATTACCTAAAAAAGAAATGTTAGCTTCAGTGATTCGTGGCAATTATTAACAGAAGAAATACCTGCCAATTCTCCTTCAAAACGATCATTTAATTTGTCATCATTTAACAGTACTTTTATTTTGTCTGAAACCAATTTCAGTCTTAAATCAGATCGAAAATGTCGTTTTGAAGAGTAAACTTTTAAGATAAAATAAAAATGAAAAATTGTGATTTTCATTTACTCGCAAAAATGTTTTCCACTTTTCTTGTCTGACACTGCAGCAGTAGCTGACTGCTACACTTAGTCTGTCATTGTCATTAATAAGTACTAAAGTTGCACATAAATGTACCCAATAAAACGTTCACGTAGTTGTGGAGCTGGGGTCACTAAACAAATATTTCATCCTAAAAATGTAACTGAGTTTGAAGGTTGCTAATTTGGGCTGGAGGTTCTATTTCGTATCTATACTCTAAGACAGTAACCAATACAAATAGAGTACATCCAACTAAATGTGCATCTGACGTTGTCCCGAATCCCGATTGTTTGTAGGCTCCTAGCTTTTCTCCAACAGAGCTAAGAAAATATTTAACCATTTTACATAGTCACGCCACAGTTTAATGTGCAGTTAGACCGATGGGCAAACTTCAATGCGCAAACAGTTGAATGCCCAGTTGGTATACTGTGCAGTTGCAGTTGGCTTGATTTGCAAAAGGTCCAATGCGCTAATGGTGAAATGGGCAAACCCCGCCATCCAGAGAATTCAGAAACACGACAAAGTGCGATAAGACAATGATAATCGAGTGGGACAGAACAACAAGCATTGTGTTGAGTTGAACCCGTCTTTATTTACCCTATTTCGTATAGCTACTGAGCAATATCCTTATATTATACGAAGTGCTCCTGTGTATGCAATTTTCACATATAAGTATTGACAATTGACAATACAATAAGTAAACAATTGACACAATAATCTCACTTTATCGTTCATCAACCAGTGTACGTGACTAAAGGGGTATGGAAAATAAACGGGCGGTGTTTAGAATAAACGTGCAGATTTGGGGAAAAATGTATAAAAAGCTTGATAAAATCAAGTTTATTGATCAATACTGTTCACTCGCCCAACGCACTCAGAATACAAGATTAAAATAAGAAAAAGTTTTAATTGAAAAATCATAAAATAGCTTAAAATCATGAAATTGATTTGTACATTGTTAACATGTGTCATCATCGTAAGCACATTTTTCACAAAATCGTTTGCACAGGAAGTGGCTTACGAAACTGTGAGCCATGAAGGATACACTTTCTCCGTTCCTGATTCACAAGTAATTATGTTTTGAATTTGTAGCAGCATTTCAAAATTTTATTTGAATTTTTAGTCGAATTTTTGTTGCAACAGCTTCCCTGGGCGCAAGCAACTGAGGCTTGTGAAGCGAGAGGACAGAAGCTGGCATCTGTCGAAAACCCGGAAAAGGATGACGTTCTTGTGGTGCTCTTTTCCGAGTATAAACATACAAACGGTGTATAAAAAAATCTATCACTAAATCAAAATGGTACAAGGGACAGTTATATTTATTCTGACTCAAATTTACAGTAAAGCTCAAAGGAAATAGTTGGATATCAGCCACAGAGGTTCGTGAAGGTGTATGGCATTGGGATTCCCTGAGAAAACCACTTTACTACTCTCGCTGGTTTATGGATGGTCAGCCAGACGATAAAGAAAATTTAAATTGTGTATATTTGGCCTCAGAATGGATGCTTTATTGGCGTGATGCTAATTGCTCGGCTTCAATGTATTTTATATGTGAAGGTGAAGTAAAAACTACGCCACCACCCGGAAGCTCAGCAGAAAGTTTCCAGCCGCTAGTTCCACTAGTTTCTTTATTTTCCTCCCTTTTAGTCGCCATTTTTTTGTTTCCTCGACAGTATTTTTTATCCGTATTTATAAGCGAAGTATAAATGTTATATAGTTAGTCTATGTTTGTACAAGTTTTAATGCTTTATTTTTTTGTAATTCAACTAAAAACTGTTACTGACTTTGAAAAATAAAACTAAAGCTACTGAGGCGAACACAATAAATTGTTTGTTGCTTGAATGGACTATAGATGAATTTGGCTTTCCTCTCGTTATGTTGTGGCGATGCACATACACTGGCTGCTGTGGTGGGGCTGCTGAAACTGGCTTAATAATGACCACATAGCCAGGTGGAATCTCTGGGAATAGATTTCCTGGTGCTGGGGTCACTGGAGGGGCAACAGTTGTTGGACGAGGTGGTCGGTACTGAGTTGTCCATTTTGGCTGGGCTGGTGGTCCTCCCTTGGAGTTTCCAGAGTTTGTGCGCATTTGAAACTCAATCCAGTCCGAATAATACGCTACTTTTGTGTAAACTCCCTAGAAATAAATATTATTTTAATATTCTGCTGAGACAACGCCAAAAAGGGTTCAAAAATTAATTATTTAAACGTACAGCAAGTTCTGGTCGACCACAACCAAGTCCAAATGATACGATTCCGCAAAGTATTGCACCTCTGCCTGAATGAGAGTCTTCGCACATCAAAGGTCCCCCTGAGTCACCTTGACAGGCATCTTTATTTAAAAAAACGACAAATTTTTAGGCTCAGCATAACGATAAAACTCATCCACCTAGAAGTTGGGCAATAAAATGCATATTTGATAATAATATCTTACCCTTTCCTCCTTCCCTAGAAGGAACGGGAAGAGAAAAAAAAATCTATTTACTAAAATGGTATTTTGTATGCAATAAATAATCAATCAATTAGTTAGCATGTTTCATTTGTGCAATTTACGCGAGACCACAGCAAACCATCTTCAACGGATGGAAAAAGCTGCCATATTGTGAAGAACATTCCAAACTAGGGACAAGCGGCACTGTCACTTTCCGTAATACTGGGGAAACTATTTGGAACGCTTCATCCTCGGTTCCCCAACCAGCAACTGTGGCATCTCCTAATTACAGAACCATCATATTCATAAATTAAATGACATACCATTTTCCTTTCTTCATTATTGCTGTCCTAATTTCACCTGCGTCTTACCGTTTGCTACAAAATGCGTTGATGGAACAGCAAATGGTTGTACATATTTATCAAATTTGAAAGGGGGTGACACTTTAACCAAGCAAATGTCATCTTCATACGTAACCCTAAAAATTATTTTGGAATAGAAATTTTTTTTCACTGTTTCCATTGATTGATATGCAACAAAATTTTCAAACTTACGGGTTATAGTTGGCGTTTCGAATCACAAGTACAGCACGAGATTTTTGCTCCGTGCCTTCATCCATATTCAAATTGTGTTCACCAGCGGTCACATCAAAAGTAGGCTCGCTTGCGCAGTGAGCTAATTTACAGGGTATACAATGTAAATGGTGGAATTACTTGACTTTTCTTGACTTTAACTGATCGGGTTTAAACATGCATACTTTTCTTTCATCTTATCCTACCTGCCGTTAAAATCCATTCAGAGGAAGTAGAAGAGGAAGAAGAAACAATTATGGCTCCTCCACAAAAATGATTTCCATGTCTGGAAAAGCTAACGATAAAGGGAAACTCATTTCGTGCTGTTTCTACCCCTCCAATGATTCTGAAATGCTCAATTTTATTTATGGGCACGGGCACATCTTGTGGATTGGTGCTAGCATTCGTTCCATTTTTCATTACATGTTTCACTGTAAATTTTTAGTGCCAACATTAATTAGGTAAAGTTAATAAATCATACTAATGTTATTATGCTTTGCAAACATTTGTGTTTTTTTCTCTCTGAATATTTGAATTACCTACAGAGGCGAATCCAGACGAAGAACCCGAACCTTTTCCTCCTTGATTATGATGATGCTGCGCAAAACAACTTCCTACGCTTAGTGTACAAAAAACCACAACAAAAAAATGCACTTCTTTCCTTGACCAATTCATGTTGAATGCTTAAGTAGTTGAAACTACTTAAAATATCCACAATGTTTTTTTAAAGATGCAGAGATTAGCAAGGGTGTAAATTTTAATTGTAAATTGTTGTAAAGTTTAAGTGGGGAGTCTTGTGTTCAACGTGGGAGTCACTATTTCCAAGAATTTAAGTGAGTCTGGCTGAATGCTAGTTGGCCTGCTACTGTCTACATCATTGCTAAATTTTCACCTGCTTTATAAATAAATTAAACGAACAAAAATTGTACAAAAAACCAGCAATGCACAGTTAGTACAGTATATTAAGCAAGTGAGAATTTTTCAAATACCACCGTATCCTTATCATCCCGGCTTATCTATACTTACCTTATATCATAAAAATAAGTATTTTTATCTGCACATCATCACTTATGCATACATTCAACAAAATCAGTTTCTTTTCGAGTGGGAAACATATAATGTGGTGGTGGAGTGCTATATGCACTATAATTCAGAATTTTTTTTGCATGAACATCAGCTTGGTTATCAAATGTTTGCAACATGAATTTATGAAGTCATCAATGGAAACTAATAATTTTCTACACGTAAATTTGCATACGTATTTTTTTGCTTTACTTTACTCATAGTTCATTCATACCACCTTCCTGCTGCAGGTACATATGTACAGTATATCCTGCTCTTTGTAAAAGTTGGTGCTGAATTTCAAAGCATGATTCATCCAAGTATGCGTCTTATCATCAATCAGGTTGATAATGACGAAATATGATGATAGTACAAGTATTTTATTAATTAAACATATATGCAAGCTACTCTGGCCATGTCATGACATGACACTCCAGATTTGTACGATTACTTCCGGCGTTCCGGTGCAAACCGATTGCTGTACAAAGTTATTTACAAGATGATTTATAGAAAAATAAAATCGTCATCGTAGAATTATTGAAAGCGAATTGCCAACGTTTCTTTTCAGAATGCTCGAATTTATGATCCAAATAAATAAACCATGCTTTTGCTTAAAATTTAAAATGCTGCATACAGATCCTTAAAAAAGTCATTAGCTCCCTGTGCTGTATCTCGAAAGAATTTTCTTGTGTGCTGCAAAATGGTGTCGGTTTGTTGCTTCCAGTGTGACCCTCGGCTTGCCACCTACACGATCGCCGTGATTTCATTCTTGGTAAATATTCAATTCAATAATGACGAAAGAATTTTCTTGTGTGCTGCAAAATGGTGTCGGTTTGTTGCTTCCAGTGTGACCCTCGGCTTGCCACCTACACGATCGCCGTGATTTCATTCTTGGTACATATTCAATTCAATAATGATGCAGTGTCGTGGCTGTTGTGTGGTCCACACTATGAAATTGCTACATTTAATCTTTTAATTTTATTTTTTTGTCTGCAATAACAGCACTTTACGGTTGAAGTGGTCCTTCTTTCTCAACTTGACACGGAGCACAGATTAGTTGCAGAAGACGATGGCATCAAATTCTACAGTAATCTAAAAACTCTGTTTTTTCTCACATCAAAATTATTTGCAATTATTTTCATTTTTTAAAACTTTATGACACATTTTTTGTCTCACCTTTTCACTCAGCCGTGTTTGCCACTCATATCTTTTTGTTGGTGGCTTCCGTTATCCTCTTCTATGCGGCATACGCTGTAAGCTCTTGCTTATCAAAAAAAATCCAATCGTGCTTGCGTTGTAAAATCATTAAGCAATTCGTACAAAATGCATCTTAGCAATGAACAGTTTCTTCCATTCTTCCTTAGTTAATTCCTTGGCTTTGCATCCCTTGGCTTCTTGGTTGCACTTTCAATCTAATCCTTTACTTCGCTCTACTAGTCCTCATGTTCATGCGCTTTCTTGGTAGCGGAAGCTTAGTGGAACTGGAGAAAGGATTTTTCATTTTGCTCACCCTTCTCACTCTCAGCTACTGCATGTGGATAGTTTCAGTTTTCTTCCTGGACCTTGCCAAGGGATCCTTACCATCATCAGATCCGGAAACTGGGAACACCAGCTCAATAAAGCAACATAAAAAGTACAGTTTCATGCCGTACGATAGCGACGAAGAGGCAGGGGATGCTTCCGACGAAGAAAGGAAAAAAGTCCCGTCAAAAAAGCAGCCCAAGAAACAAATCAAAGAGGATAAATTGCCGATTCTTGAAAACAACTAACGTTAACAATGAAGGAAGCGAGGTCAGCATCAGTCCAGTCATAAGAGCAATTAAAGTTATTACATCTAGTCATGCATTGTACCATGTTTTTATCTTTTTGATGATTAAGTAGAGAGAAAAAAAGTTAAATCTTTATCGTGGTGCTACCATGCAACTCTTGCTTATCTGTTTTCTTCATATACTTATTTATAAAATAATTCTCTGAACGAAAAAAATCATTTTCGGTCTATTTTCTCAAAAGAAAGGATTGATAATATCTCGCTTGCTCTCACTAAAAACTGTTTGTGTTCCAATGCATTTATTGTCCCCAGTGAAAAAGACCGCTGTGAAAATAACAGTTTTTATTACCAGCAGAAGAAGGGCCTATTATTATGAGAGATGCAAAACTAGTAAGGGAACTCGGTCGCCAGGCTCGCCTGTTGGGTATCTTTATGTGTTGTGCCTACTGTTCGCTCCTTGTCGTTCCTGTCTTAGAGATAGGCTCAAAACAAGATCAATCCACTCCATATGCAAACGATGATTATGCCAACACGTCTCAAACACATTTTGCCCGTGAGCGAACCCATTTTCATTAAAATCCTCAACAATTTTCTCTCAGATTTAAAGGAGCTCAATAAACTGTCCTTTTTCAAATATTCAGTTATGTCATGTTCAGCACTTATAGGAGCAATTCTATGTGTACTTTTTATTATATCAACCTTTCTGGTAAGCCCGCAGATATATCTACGACACGACATGTTTCAAAAGATTACCCACCTTTTTTCGATCAAGAGCTATTATTATGATTAATTTTCAGTTTAAGTTGTATCTGGCAGTACCATATTTTTTATATCACGGTCTACTTGTATTCTACGTACTAGCCTTGTTAATCGTAAGCAAATTATACATGACGTGTTTTATAATACCGCAACTAATTTTTTAATTTCTTCTACTGTTTAGTGAGCCACACTTTTTTTTTGCTACTTATCACCACAGATTTACTTTCAAATCAAGATGAGTAGGATGCAAGCATCTACTACTGATGAAAAAACAATGAGTAAATTACGAGTTCTGTTACTGTACGACCACGGATCTTTTCCAATATTCATCTCTACTTTCCTCGTGGCTCTCCTTATGTACACATTGCACTCTGTGTACAGGTTTATCAGTGAGTTAAAACACTACCGTGATGATAAACGACTTGAGGGGCAAACACAGCATTTTAACAGAGACGACAAGGAGTATGGATTTGATATGGACATTGATAGACAGTCTATTAG
Organism: Lepidocyrtoides sp. E14; assembly: GCA_027743805.1. Taxonomy (NCBI): domain Eukaryota; kingdom Metazoa; phylum Arthropoda; class Collembola; order Entomobryomorpha; family Entomobryidae; genus Lepidocyrtoides; species Lepidocyrtoides sp. E14. The sequence continues at coordinate 8,779 of JAHZMZ010001976.1, forward strand.
TAAAAATTTGTCTGTTCAGTTTATTGATACTTCCGCATCAAACATTGATACGGTTCCTTCGCAAGAGACGGTATTTGGCAACAGAAAATCTATGTTCAACCCACCACCGGAAGATACTCGCCATCACAGGCTTTCCAGTGTACATCCTCTCCCCCCGGTCACTGATTCTAAGGAGCGAAGAGAAAACCCTCGTCATCATAAACGCAGAAGAAGCAGATAGGGTAATAATGACGATGGGAACAAGGGTTATTAAGACTAATATTTAAGCATTCACCTCATTGGTAGACCGTACATGACGTTTTGTGTGTAAAACGTAAATATTTTTTATCAAAACATGGGAAAAATGAAATACTTCCCATAGATAATAAAATATTTAAGTGCGCGTGTATGTTTAACTGAGAGACAAGCAAGACAAGAATGTAATGCATTCATTTGGATTTGATTTCTTGTGCTTAAGTTTAAGTATCATAAAAATTGAGGTCAGTTTTTGTTGAAAAAAATTGAGTGCCGCAATATGCTTAAAAGTCATCAATTTTAATAGCATATTACACAAGCTATCCTTTGGTTGGTCCGATAATTTCCAGCTCTGCGTTTAGATCACTTTTAGAATTTGTCATCACAGGTAAGCCTGTAATGCTAATTTAGTAAATTCACATTTGGGTTCATCGTGGTCTCAGATCCTTCAAGTTTCCTTCAAGAAATGCCTTTAATGGTCATCATGACCACTTGGGCTACTATCGAGAAAGAAGATATGATTGCTTCATTTGTTTTTTGGAAAGCATAAGCTCTTGATGTTACTTCAGGAATGTTTTGAAGAATCGATGTAAAAATAAAAATCTTTTCATCAATTGTACTACTTTTATTTTACTTTTTACCTGAACATTTTTAAATGCACAATAATTTGCATTGCACAATTTCATTTTGGAAACTGTTACTTCTTTAAATCCACTACTCCAACTTTTCTATCATCACATGCTTAATTCTACTGTTATTGTCCTTGGGAATGTCGGTCTCTTCTCTTTACCGCACCATACTATTGTTATTTTTTCTTTCCTGTATAGCCAATTATTATTTTAGCCTAAAAAATTTCATTGTATAATAATAACATTTTGATAATTAGGTACAACCACAAAATATTTATATACATCCATTGAACCTGCTACTAAACATCAAAGTTGTTTACTACGCTTAATTTAGCAGTGTTTAATTTCAACATTCATATCTAATATTCCACAATATGGCATAGTACTAACAGTAAATTATATTTGACGACTAAAATTGTAAACGCGAAGAGCACAAGAACTCAAAAGTTTAATCTACTAAAAACTCAACCGTGAACTAATATTCTGAGACTAATGCAAGCTGCATAATATTTTTACTTGCAATTAAATTATTAAAATTAATAAAACTGAGCAAATAAATGTGAGGAACAATATTCATTTCCTAAAACTATATATTTAATTTGCATTCTTTTTGTTTGAAAGAATTTTTATAGTTTAAAAATTATCTTTTGGACTACATTTTTTGGCTGTTCACTTTACATTTTAGTGGCAACTGATATATATGAGCGATACCACCAAAATAACTGCACAGTTGCTTCATAAAATAGCTTTTGTCGAGTTGGTTTTCACGAGTGACGAGATTTGATGTATTGAAGAGAATATAAATATTTTTGCAACAATAAACTTACAAATAGGTACATAATTCAGTATTGTGCTATTTTATTGTAAAGTTGTGGAGGAGAATATCATCTTCTCCCATATTTTTTATTGTCACATGCATTTTTTTAAATAATATTATTTTTTTTTGAATAGCGCAACCAAAGCACAAGGTAGTTGCTTATTTCAAAAGTAATACAACAGCTATGTAGCTCCCTGCCTTTCACCAGCATCAAAATATCACTAATAACTAACAACTTGAATATTCCTAAGTTAGTAATTAGTTTACTTTTTCTCCATTTAAAGCAAATAAATTATCACTTTGATTGTTAAAGCTACGTTTCATTTGCCGATATATAGAGATAAGAAGATAAACCATCACATTATTATACCACACAGCTAGTGAACTATTTGTTACTCGTATAAAAATTGGAATGGGTTACTGTTTTGTTAGTAAAGTCAAGCGAATACATAATATATTTTTTTCACTTTTGGTCTGAACTTTGTCACGACTCTGCCTTGAAATCATCAACTATAACTAAGTATTTTACAGTGCAATAATGTGTTATCATGTAGCACCACTAAAGAATATTACGATTACGAATATCTACGAGGTGTATATTCACCACTATTGCTACATACAATATATTTATTTTGATCTGTGTTGCATGAAAAACTATCAGTGCAGTAGTGCAGTGTTTCGAGTTACTGACTGTTATTATTATTTTTCTTTTCGTGGTGACTGTGGCTATTTTTTTTTCCATTTGGAAATGGATAAGGGGTGCAGTGCAGCAAGATTGGAATTATATTTTAGTTAAAAAATATTAATCAGCCTATTATTTTTTAATTCCTAGAAGGAACTCTGCTACTCCAAAGAAGTAAACCATTTGTGCTATTCCAAAGAGTGGAGCGATGACTATCATACGGCAAGCTGCGCCCTTGAAAAATGCTTGAGGACCTTCATTCTTCAAAATTTTCCTGAAAGTGCATAATAATATATATTTAATATAATCCTCAGTAAATACAAAGAAATATAAAATATTTAACACGCAAAAGTGGCACATAAAACTATGAGTAGGCTTACACAAAGGCGTCTGGGATTCCACTGTAGCTGGTTTCTCCTGCAGCTTTCTTTAGCACCTGCAATCTGGTTTTGACAACATCAAAGGGATTTACAGCAGCAGCTGAAATGGAACCTGCGGCACATCCACTGAGGAAGGACCAATAAAACACTGCCTCGTCAACACTTCCGGCCTGCTCAAATAAATCATATCAGTCATTACAACGAAGCCTTCATATTATTGGAATTCTGAAGCAAGAAAAGATCCTTCCAAAAATTACTGGCTTTTATTTCTACGCACCTTTCCACCCTGGAATAAATGTATTGCAAAGAGTCACATAACTCTGCATTGTTTTTGTGATTTTGACCGAAACGCTGTAAGACTGACAGTGCAGTGTAAGTAGATATTGTTGGCTTACATGGAATTATACATTCTCTCGCCATTTGGACCAACCTGCTGATTCTGCAGTCTCGTTTTTACCAAGTCCAGCGGAAATACACAAGAAACTCCGATGACACCTGCAATACCTCCATTGATGATTTTGGGAAGCAAACTATAATAAATCAAAAAAATGAATTACCTAATAAAGCATTAAAAATATTTTTTTACTAATATAATTAGT
>JAHZMZ010001977.1:0-31353 GCA_027743805.1 Lepidocyrtoides sp. E14
CAACCTGCTTTCCCCAAAAAAATGAGAGCAACAGTCCAGCTGATGATGCCGTAGTCGTGATAAAAGTCGGTCGCCTCGCCTGCGTTGTCCAATAGCTTACTTGTAATGGTCTGCTGTCCTCTGCTGTAATCTACTCAGAATCAACAAAAATATGAAAATAATTAGATTTCCACTATACATATTATGAATAATCAATAATACAGATTATCAAACCGGAAAATCCGATAACTCAACGTTGAAAGCTAATAGTGAGTAAAAGTCCAAAATAAAAATCTATCATTGTCACTATTCCTTCTACGTCAGCTCTATAAAAACACGATTTAATGTCATGTTCACGTGTAGTAATGAATGCTTAATATAAATGATGCAGCACAGAGAGAGAAACAAAGGACGTCGCTGGAGAAAATGCTGGATAATCGATTCAGATTTTGCGATAACAGATAAACTAACACGCAGTTACTGCAAGCAAATATTGACTTTTTGCCCATATAACATTTATTACATAGAGCTAAAAATGAACCATTTTTCTTAAATGTAACAATCCTATCAAGATTTCAATTGGGGTTTACTGCCACAAAACATACATAGTTCGTTGTATCAAAAACGCCATTACAAAACAGTTGTGTTTCGGAGAACTACCAGTTCCGAGCTTTTGATGTCTTCAGACTCTAATGATAAATTACTTGCACGCAAGAATACCGGATTGATTGACAAGGGCAAGACAGTGCTTTCGTTTTTTTCTCGTAAAATGAAAATGTTAAGTGAAAGCACGTTTTAAAGCAGCCTGCAGCAGCAGTGCAGTGCCTGGCTGGCGTTCTTTACAATAATTGCTGGCAATCAAAAGAAAATCGCAACGAAATGTTGCGTTTTTTCCTAACAAGTTGGAAAGGCGTACCTAATATAAATTTCTAGTTGGGAACAACTAGTATTACTTGGTAAATAGTTATTAGCAGTAAATCAAATGCAATTTTCATTCACTGTTTTCCTCATTGGCTCACTCAACAATGGACAATTGATAATCAATCGGTCTCCGTCATAATTGCTCTTTTACAACATGTTACCCAATTTACAACTCTAAGAAATGGCTATTAAAGCCACTGTAGTAATCACTCTCATCATCTCATTAGTGATCTTGCGTTTTTAAGTATTATTTGTGTACTGACTGAAGCGAGGCACCGCACTGAGGCAGTTCTTTGTGTATGTATTTACACATTTGTCATTTATCCTGAGACAGCTCCCAATGAATACTTATCGTTTCTCTCTCGGGCTTCATTTCTTTTTTCCATTATTGACGGATGCAGTATTTTTTTATTTTGTAAATTCTATCATGTATTCTACCTTTGTTTTCTTCTTATTATGTTGTTGATGTGGTGTTGACGTTGACTCGCCTTTCTAATAATAATAATGATATATTACTCGATGATAAGAAACAGGTCCTATTTCCGTCGCGCTCCTCCTCCCGACTTTGTGAGAACTTTTTCCTTTATAATATTAGCAATTTTATACACACCACACACTTTTGATTTCCTTGATTGAATAACTTTATGTTTTCAAGCAATTTCCTACTTGCATAATATAGTAAACACGGTAAAAGTATTATCGGAGAATCAAGAGGATGACACCTCCTTAATTTTTGTACGTGTTAGTAAAAATTACACATCATATTATTTCTACTATTTATTTTTATAGCCTGTTACTACTACCATTGTAAGAATGATGATAATGGTGATGAGTAGTGGGTCTACGTAAGTGCAAAAGCATCATCAGTAGTACACCAGTTTAAGTTAGTTGATCAAGGAGCAAAAATCTTGTATTTTTTTACATAGCACTTGTGACTTTACACAAAAAAATATGCATAATAATAATATACTTGACACTACATATACATATATGAAAAAATGTCGGTATTCTATTGTCTTGTTATATGTCCCACTATAAACTTTTTTATATGATGTTTTATTAATATTTATGATGATATGAAGATGATGATGACGCGAGCGATGCCTATTAGTCAGCCTTTCACCATACATTCATTATTACTTCACATTGTTGTATAGTTAACTTGAATGAATGTATGTACTATTAACATACGTATACAAATAATATGCAGCATTAATACAGGAGAACACACACCATTCACTTTTTTTCAGAAGGATGCAATATGCAGCCATAAGTAAAACTGTGATGACGATGATGATAGGGAGGAATTAGGAGGAATGATATATACAAAAAACTACACATAGAAGAACGAAGGATGCAGAAAAAAAAACTTTAATTTTTAGTTTGTATGAAGGTATATATATCCAAATAATATTATCTGGTTCTGATATTCATTCCTATTCACTCACTACTGCTACCTAACCACTAACATACACACACATTTACAAACACGAACATTTCAGTTCAGCATCCCATTCCCATATCATGATTTTAATTGTATGAGTGTGTAAAAGTAAACTAATGTGTAATATGAAAGTTACCAAGAAGAAGCCAGTTTCTTGATAGCCGTTTCAGGAATAGGACTGGCTTGTTGTGTGGCTAAAGCGGATAACTTTATGTATATGGAGTATTTTAGTTGTGTTGCTTGTTATACTGATATAAAAAATTTTGTATGTTAGATAGGTAAGCGTGTGTGTGTGTCTGGCTGGGTTGGGGATTTTGGGATTTAGGACTTGACTGCAGCATAAAAAAATAGGAATATGAGTGTGTATGACTGCGTTCGAAAACCCAAAGTGTACACACATAAAAGCATACTAACTGCAGTCACAGCAAAACAGCAGCATGTTTATTACAAAGCTTAAAAAGAGCTTTTACTTCACTTGCGTTTTATTCATCGGGTTTTCCTTTACAGAGAGTTTTTGTTTTATGTCCATGGGATATGTAGATATTAGATATATGTATATTTTAAAGAGTAGTGTGATTGGCATTGGCATATAATATTTTTTTTGTGTCTAGCTGTCCAATATATTGTTATATGAAACTTACTTTTTAGTTAAAAGCTAAGCATGTAAATATGAGATGCAGTAGTGGCAGTCTGAAGTCTGAACAGTTGTGCATGGGAAGGAACAAGAAGCACGTACATTTTTTTGATATTCATATTAGACTGAAAATGCTTCGAAGAATGTAGGGATTGGCAAAAGGAAGAATGGAATGGGTCAAAAAAAGAGGAAAAGAAAAAGGAAACGTTGGTAAACTCAAAACTTGCATACATGCCCTTTGTAAGAAATGAATCACTATATTCGCTATTACTTACGCTTAAAGGAAAATTGTTTGAGATGTGCATTATTATATTCTAATATAATATATCATAATAACTGACTATGCATACAATTGTACGCTGCAAGCATATTATATTGAAGTTGAAGCGCACTGACAAGTGTAGGGCTTAAAACGCTTGATAGGAAAGGAAATACATATTATTGTGAAGTTTTATTGCGACTCATGCAAAAAAAAAAAAATGAAATAGAAAATGGTTAGTAATCATCAAAAATATGACAATACTATTATTGCTAACGATTAGAAGCCAGACATTATGAATCCTTTAAATTCATTATTCCATATAAATGCTGCTGTCAAAATTGTCAACTATATATTGTTGAGTATGTAAATTTTATTGAATTAGCCAGTAAAGTTTTTGCATAATGTGTGAGCACAATCATTTCCTTCAAATGTCAGCCAGCTAGATCAAACAGAAACATTAAACCTATCACAAAATTGTATAAGTGGTAGGTAATACAACTTGCCCCTTACTATATCGCTAAATACCACTGAATAGCTATTATATTTTCGTTATTGTAACCTGGACCTGCATATAACCATATATTTTCTTTATTCATTAGATACAACAGCCTTTGTTCGGCTTCGTATTAGACTGAGTAACGTGAAAAAAATCTAGCTTTTTTATGTCCGTGACCTTTATCCCAAAATCCTAATTTTAGCCTTCCTCTGGAAAGTGGAGAAAAAATGAAAAAATCTATTAACGAGAAGACGATTCAAATCTTTTTATAGAATAAAAACTCGCTGTTTGATGACATGAATATCTGTAAAATCAAGGTGCATTCAATGTGTGAAATGCTTGCAAATCATTTCGAGGCAAGTGACGGGAGAACTTTTCAAACATATTTTTATTGAGATCTAATTGTGTGTATATATGAACAAACAAAGTATGTATATAGTATAAGTCATTTAATAATGCACGCACTCATCAAAGTTAAAATCGTTGAAATCTACAACAAACAGCACGTTACAGTCGTTACATATTACAATAAACTTAGATAAAGCTTACATAATAATAATACAGTGTAGTAAATTGAATAGCTTATTATTTTACCTGTTATTATTACTCCATCTTTTTCACATAACATTAATAATTTATTATTTATTTAATCTCACCGAGGTTGTAGTAATTAATGAATTAATTAACTTTGTTCTTAAATAGTGGTTATATTCGTTAATGCTGATCACATATTCGTTCTTTAATAATTCAATTTTTATTTTCTTAAAATTAATTATATTATTTTCTAAAAATCGTATTTATATACTTGTGGGTAATATTATAAATATTCCTTTTAACGACAAGGAATAAATAAATAGACATGACTTGTACTTGCAAAGTAAGTTTTTGCCTTACTTAATTTTAATTGTATCCCATTTCCCTACTTGCAATATTTTGATCTGTGCTCAATTAAATTTAAGCTTTTTCAAATATTTCCTTTAAATCTATTTACTTTTTGCGTTTCCTTATTCGTAGCCTTCCACACAAGAGTTGGTTAGTTTTACATATCATCTGAGTTAATGAGTGACTTATGCTGACTCTTAAAATAAATGTATCATTTTTGATTGAGTAAATTATTGTACCTACATCGATTATCGTGAATTTGCCAAAAAGTCATTTCTATACGCAGCAGCCTGCATGCATTTATTTATATGTAGGCTATAATTAAAGCATCTAAAATAGTACCAGCTATTTTTAAAATCGAAGCGTCTGTTTGATTCAACAAGCATTGCCTTTCAAAAATGCAAGCATTTATTATCCTTTCACTTTTGCTTTCCACACCTTTTCTTGCTATGTATACACACATTTCTTAATACTCCTTACCATCCATATAGGTAATTTCCTTTCTTTTAATATACCACATGTGGTATTTCAAAGTGTTTTTAAAAACTAGGTTATAAGCACTCTGTTCCAGCTTTACTATTTTATGTCTTACATAATGTTAACATTTTAAATAATGATCCTCTTCTGTCGTCGTATGTTTGTGTATTGTGGACTGTTTCAACTTATTATTAATTGACGCAGTGTGTACACGTTTACAAGTAAACTTAATAGGTGAGAAGACCAAATACAATGTACACAACTTCTTTGTAATAAATTAACACGATTGAATGTACCTCATATTATATCAAAAAGCTTTTTAAAATTCCCGTCTCCTGTAAATAAGTAATACTTTTTCTGCTATATCCAAATATTTTTAGCAAAATTAGAGGGTAGTATAAGCTTTCTTAAAAATAGTAAAAATGAGCTAGCAAAACCGTAATACAATTTGCTTAATTTAAATTGTTAAGTATGTATTCTTGAATCGTAATTTTATTGGTAATGCTTAATTATATTAACGAACACAAGTATTGGGGCTGCAATTTCCTGAAAACAACCGTTGTTGTAAAATGACAGCTTTAAGAATACAGACATGATTTCTAAACACAATTTTTGGCTGTTGAATTGAATGTCAGTCAGCCTGACTGTTAATTGTGGCTGAAGGAGTAGTAGTGAAGTCGTAAATAGTTTTAGACACATCTGTCCTTGGAAAGAATCTCTTGTTCTCATGCTTGAGTTTGAAAGAGAATTAAATTTCATTTGAAACAGAAAAGAGATATAACAGTGTCATGTTTTAAAAACAATAGAAAGAACTGTATATATTTTCTAAGTGTATTTTTTTGGGCTGGTTGTTGTCATATTTGTGTTGACTTTTTTCATGATTTTTGTAAAATATTTCATTTTAAACTGTGTTCTTGTGAAATGTGTACCTACACGTATAGTCATACATAAATATTTTTATGGGTGGATTCTTTCTAACAAGTTCGTATTTTTTTCGTATTAACATTGTTTTTTCCGTTAGATGGTATCATTACAAGGTTTTATGCGATAACTGTTATATAAATGACTGCGTTACTCTTTAATAAAAAGTTTTGTATTTAATCCTCAGCTGCCGTGTCTTCTTGGGTTGGGAGTGTGGACATGTGCGTCGACATTGTGTCCACTTGAGGCTTTTGGAGCTGTTGAATGTAAGCCTGTGAGAGAATGTCACCACCGGCGGTTCGGATTTGGTAAAGATACCGGTATTTGGCTTGCCGTGCTAGTGCCCTTTCTTCTCGTGTCAGGCGCCTGCGAGGTGGTTGGCGTTTCTTGTATGGATCTGTTTCAAAGCAAACAAGTAAAAATTATGCAAAGTTGACGCGTGGTACATATGTGCGAATTGAGATCATGGTTGTTTGATAACGTAACCATCTGTCACTTACAAGTATGGATGGTAAATCCCTTTCCAGTAATCAGCCATTGAATAACAACTCCCAAAACAATGAGACTAGGCCAAAGGCCAAGAAGTAGCCAACTGAACCAACAAAAGTCTGGTTCCACCTTTCCTTTGACATGAGACCACACCCAAATGGCCATTTTCATCTTCTCCACAAAATAGTCAAAGGACACGGTCACAGCAGCACTGCCAATAACCGCCGTTGACAAAATGGTCAGCGAAGGGAAACAAACGTTGGCAATCGCACCAAAGAGTCCAGCTCCTGTAATAAGAAATTGGCAAAAATTTACATTATTAGCGAGAGCTTCCCATTCATGAATCACCGGAAATCACCCCGCTGTCACTTTTCTGCGCATTGACCTTATAATCTGAGATGGGCTCAAATGTGCAATTTCTAAATTGATAATGCATTTCATATCGCACATCTTTTTTTAAAATGCTGAATACTAAACTCATCCACCCGTATCTGTTCCTTTTATTTTTTCGCCCATGGCCCATGATGATGATCATGAGCACTACTATTTCAAAACATGGCTAAAAAATGATTTTATGATGAGCAGCAGATTGTGGGATAACTAGACAGTAGAGAGGAGCCATAAGGTAATAAAAGAGTCAAGCGGGCGTACAAATGTAAATCCCTTCTTACACAATCTTCTTGTTAAAATTCAGAATATAATGCCCTAAAAACCTAACGTAATGGGCAGTACACGGCGTATTATTCATCTTTACATAAAATATTTGTATACACACTTGTCGATGACGCCATAATAAAAATGCACATTATACTATTTCATAATAACGATTTGTATTTACTTCTATATAATGCTCTAAAGATCATGGCTTTCATTCATTTTTTTTCTTTGTTTAACATTAAAACTCATGTTTTTCGCATGCCTGGTTCGGCACAAGTACCAGATTATTTTGTACCCTACTTATACCGAAAAGCAATAATATTTGCACATTTTTTTTTCTCTTTCAAATTAAAAGCATGTGTGAACCCAAAAAACCTTGAAGCGAACAAGTGAACCACCACAGTAAAACCAAACGTACTTTTGCACTAAAACCTCTTGCCTGTTTCATCGTTTTCATCACACTATTATGATTCCCATAAAATTGCTTGTGTGTGTACTAATAATAACGAAGCATATTGGTTCTTGTACTACTAGTAACTTTTTTTAGTATTTATTTACTTTTGTGAGTTGACTGACTGACCAGATACATTAGATATAGTAAAGTATAGAAAAGAAAGTCTCATCACCTTTTTTTCTACTTTATTATCTTCATTCGTGCAGGTAGAGAGATCCTGGTTCAATAAAAATACCAATAAAAATACCCTTTTTTCGTTTTGTTTGTTATTGCATGTACTTGTGACCTACTAATACGATAATGAACAAACTTTTGCCGTGTACTGCCTATAGACATACCAGATCAGAGAGACATGACACGACTTGTTCATTTTCATACCACCATACTATCATCAAAATCACAACACAACACAAGTAACCTGCGTTGCTCGCCATTATAATTTCTGATAGCCATGATATGACGTGCGGGGATCTGGTACATATTTTCATCGGATATCATCATTGGCCATTTGCTTAACATGACAATTGATTTTAATGCTGACTATAATTTTTTTTTGCTCTTGCATGAACTGAACTGATAAACCATGTTTTCATTTCATGAGATTTGTATATTGACCGCAAATAATATTTTAGCAAAACGTAAATCCCTCCTTATAAACGAAAATCTATTATGCGTGTTGACGATGATGATAAAAATTGTTAACAGCCTTTTCTAGTAGCAAGGCACCTGACATGACAATGCAATCTACTACATTGCCTGCCTGCCAGTAGAAACAAACCTAAAACTACGCGACCAGTTTTTCCCTTGCTTCTTCTGTCGAGAAAAAAGGGCCAACATGATTACATGATCTTTTTTAAATCAAAGCAAAAGCTATAGGTTTGATGAAACAAGTTGTGGGATTGTAACTACGTTGCTTTTAAGTATGCTCATGTTATTATGATAATGCGATTAAAATCCATTAACCAGTTTTTAGGCGAATAGATCGATTTTTTTTTCTGATCTGGCAAATATTAGTTCACAAATTTTATGGTAATGTTGATTCGCAAGATGAATGACCCTCTTTTCTCATTTGATGTGTCAGAAATGTTTAGTTTTTTTGTTTATCATACCAAGTAAGAATATTATGGAAATCCAAATGGAGTAACCAACAGGAAAGAAGAGCATGGAGGCAACGCCTCCCAAAACTCCAGCGTGCAGGCCAACCGTAAAGAAACCGACGTAAGGAACGAGCAGGCATATCAGTCCGTACAGAAATCCCGAGAGAGTTGAAATACCTGTGAAAGTAGACACAAAAAGAAGATGGATGATTTACAACAGGGAAGATATAGAGTCATAGTAGTAGTGCCAGAAATAAAGTTATTAAAACATAACACGCCTTTGGTAAGTAAAAATAGAACCTATCAGCCCGACCGGTAGTACAAAAGGTAAAAAGGAAAAGAAGAAATAGATGCATTGCATAGAGCTGTTATTGGTTTGCGTGATCATGTCATGATGATAGAGATCTGGCAGTGATGTGATGATGATAATGATCAATAAATTATGTTGGATATTAAATTATGATCATGGTTTTGACTGGCCGGGAAATAAAAATGTAATTCTAATTCTAAATAAGTTCTATACAAATGTTCTAAAAAACATGTCATGTAGACGTGTTTAAGCCTATTATGGTACTTACCAATATTTCCGTATTGTGGGAGTAGGTCTTCTTCTTGGCAGATTAGGGCCACTATAACAAACCCAAACGAGAAGCCCGTGATGAAAAGAACGGCCTTATAGCATCGGTAACCTACAATTTCCCAAAGAAAAAAAAATGTGTACAATAATCGGATATAAAAATGCGGATAAAGTAAGTGTTGTTGTGTAAGGTAGAATAATAATAATAACAATGTGTAACACAATGCTAATGGCAAGCTTTTTGTGATATATGAGGATTTTTTGCCTACTTTTTTTATGCTATAAATACGTAATAAGATGATTATCATAAGACACACGATGCAATCAAATCACCGGAACAGGAACACGCTATTTTTTCTTGTTTACTTCATTGTTGTGGGAAAATATTATAGCATTGTATCATGCATGCGATGCCATGCCATGCCACTCCAAACATATTATCATAATCATCAAGCAAGAATGAACACTGCAATATGATATCTGTCTGCTTTTTTACATGCTTATACAGCGCAGGCAGGACCATCATTATTGTAAAAAAAAGTAATAAACTTACCAAAAATACAAAAGAGTATCCCAAACACAAAGACCGCGACCAGGATGAGTGCCGTACCCGGATCATAATTCGAGTCAAGTGTAGTACAATCAAGAAGCATTGTACTGTTTCCACCGCCCCCTCCCATTGCATCATCATCACCGCCACTACCAAATCCCGTTGTAGAAGACGTAGTGGTTACTGATCCTAAAGTGGGATATAGCCATGGTGGAGGTGGATTTTCAGAGGTGGAGCTTGAGTAAAAGTCAAAACTTGAAAGATCATCGTCTCCCGTTTCCAAATCCATTTCTGATCCTCCCCCTGTAGGAAAATAATCAGAGGATTGTGAGGACGATGCTGCTGCTGCAGAGGATGAAGAGAATTGTCCACTTCCGGCTCCAGTGAGATCAGTATAGTTTTGACGAATGTCGAGAATGGATGGATATATTGTCTGTAGGTCCATTTCTCTATATGATTGTTTATTTTATGGCTTTGTTCTTCTTCTCAAAAAGAAACAATTTCGTTGATAGAGAGAAATATTGAATATTCTCTTGGCCTTTTTTTGCCTCAATAAAAAAAAATCCGGTTCGCTGCATGCAACCCCATCATGGCCATTATCATTAAATAATCGTAATATTCCTTAATTTGCATATTTTTTGCATGCTTCGAGGAAATTACATAGCGATTATACAACATGAATGATGAAAATCTTTGCTGCTATCATCAGTTTTCCTTTTTGCATATTATTTCTTGCATCATCCTAATTATCACTTTGGGTCTACATTTTTTGTCCCTTTTGATGTCCATCGATGAGGTTTTCCTCCTTCTCCTGTTAGTTTCTTTTTTTCTCTCTCTATTTCATATCTAAAGTTGTTAATTGAGCCTATACATCCATGTAATAAAAATATAGTCTGTTGACTTGACACGACCTGTTATTACTAAACCAATTTCACATTTTTTTCACTCCACATGTTTCATGAATGAATCACGACTATGAAAACAACGTTTAATAATATTCCTCCATTTTTTCATATGATGATGATATGAAGGTTGCTGTTGTCGTGCAATGTTCGGCCAGTCCTCTTTTTTTACACTCACTAAAAAGCCAAACAGAGCTTCACGCAAACTTTGGTTGTGGTTGTTGGTGGGCTTGGGATGATGATTCTTGGCTGGACCTTTCAGAGACTTGGTTAATTCTTATAATTGAGTCCAATAAACGTCATCACATCGCACAACAAAGAGCAAAATGAATGTTATAGTGTCAACATGGAAAACTGCAGGGAAAAAACTGTATAAATAATTTAGGGGATCCTGTTTGCCTTATGCGTTTGTGTGCCTGTCTGCTGGACTATGACTAGCCTGCCATTTAACCGTCGAGGACACACGAACTCTACTGCTCATCCTTTTTCAGCAGCTTTTCGATTGGCTTTTGGCTTACTTTTAGACCGTTTTATTATTAGGCCTTCCCTCGTGTTTTGATAATAATGTCAACAAACAGAAAAGTGATAGTGGCTGGCTGGCATGCTTGCTTTTTGACTTTATTATTAGTTTTATCGTTATTCTCCTTCCACGGGAAAGTGAAGAGGAGGATGAAAACAAAACAAAAATGTGTAAGCTATTAATAGCCTTGAATGAAAACCACCAACGAAGCGTAGACTACTTTGATGATAATACTGATTCTCCTGCTGCTTTTTCCATTACGTAGACAAACGAGTTTTGGTGGTAAAGTGGAAGGAGAGAAGAAGAAGGTAGACACCTGGAAAATGTCAACTTTATACTTTCTATGTGGCTTTCTAATGTTAGCTGCTGCTGCTGCTGATGTGGCGGTTGGTAGAAGCTTAAACCATTTCACCACCACCACTACTAGTACAACCAACTAATAACCTATAAAACTTGGTCACTGCCACTTTTTCTTTACAGAATATGTTCACCCGAAAAATCTCGACAGTTTCCTTGAACCATATTACATGAAAAACCACACTATCATCATCTCAATCCTCTCCGCCAGTACTATTTGTTATCTTCATTGTCTGCAATTTGCAAATATATTAGTGTCTTATGGTACGCTGCGCTGTCGGCAGCTTTCTTCCATCAAAAATGTATAAATTATTTCTCCTTCCATATTTTCACACAAGAGATGAATGCAGAAACGCGGAGAGACTCGGTTGAGCAGATAGACACAAATGAAAAGCAAACTAATTTGCAGATTGCAGCTTGGTAGTAGATGTATGAAAGTGTGAACGTGATAAAAAAAAATTTGCCTTATTCTTCCTGCTTCCACAATTCTTTCCCTTTCTCTCTCTCTCTCTCTACCAAATTATCATTCTCACCATCATCATCACACACAAGAAAACACACTTTTCTTTAGAATCCACTCGTAGATTTACTCCAGTAATAATAGTATGGCAATATCTATTGCTCATTCTTTGCCACACACATACAAATAGTCTACATTCTCTCTTTCATCGTCTCCAGCAACTTTACACTCATCCTCATGATGATGATCATCGTCATCATCATCATCACCAGCACCAATGTTCTCTGGAGAAAATGCTCAGTAGTGTGAGTGCGTGTATGTGTCCTATTGCTTCTTATTTCCCTGTTTGCTTACAGACCCATCTGAATATTATGTGAGTTTGCTGAAATAAAGTACTACGACGGTATTACAGCTTTAACAGCTTTTTCCTTTCTGATGGTACGATTACTTATACGACGACAAAGTAGCTAGAGTCAGCAGAGAGTGTATTGCACAAAAGTAGTTCCCAAGTATTGCCGGTTTGTATGCTACTGAGTACATGGAGTGTAAAGTGGAGTTGTTCCTTTTTCAGAGCAGAAGAAGTAAGTGCACTGTCACCACTTAGCACCAGAGAAACAGTCTGCATTAGCCTTTGATTGTACTGCTTTTCTTACACGAAGAATGAAATACGTGAGGACGAAGAAGAAAATCTCCGCTTTATACGAGCACCAGCATGAATGGCATTAGCATGGCATGGCACAGACACAAAAAGCTTGGCCGATATGATGAAAGTGCACTGCACATTTGTAGAGAGAATCCTAAAGAAGAGCAGTAAGAAGAAGAAGGCGAAGAAAGAGGTTTGTTCAATATGTGGGGAACTAGTGTCTTGCTCTTATTATTATTATCATTCTTTCTTTCTTTTTTCGAGTCCTCTGCTACTGCCCGGATCATCTTCTTGTTCAGCCGATGCCGTCGTCGTTGTACTTGGGGTAATGGCGATGATGCTGATAATGATGACGGGGATATATCCCGAAGGAGCTCAATAACAACAACTGCAGCTTCTCCTGCTGTTACTGACAATGTTACTTGTTAAAACGGCACACAGCGTACAGAAAATAGAGAGAGAAAAAAAAGAAGGCAAACTGCTTTCTTCCTTCGAATTTTATTTACTTGCTCACTAGAATTGCAGCTGGGTCTACAACTTTGAAAACGAAGTCACGAGAGAAAATCAAGTTTTCAAGGAAAATCGCTTACATGAAAACAAAGTGGAAAGCATAAAAGAAATGACTATAATGACGACGACGACAACGACAACGCTTGTATATGATAAAAAAAAAGACTGGAATGCGTACGTGGAATATTAAATTCTTTTTCGTCAATTTTCTCCTTCTCTTGTCTCCTGCTAGAAACGACAACACTAGTAGTAGTAGTAGTGAGTCAGTTGGCTCCTTATAGTCCACACAATGAAATACCCAGATCCGGGTTAAAACTGGATTGATGCTCACTATTGCTGCTGTTGCTACTGCTTCTTGCTCGCCTTCTGGAATAGAATCATATGTGTAAGCACGAACGCAATTATGCATACACTTGTTCGTTCGGAGAAAGGAGCAGTAAGCTGACTGGAGATTCCCATGAGCTTTTACTTCACTTCACTTTTTATATTCCATTACATCCTCACAGCACAACCAAAAAGAGAACCACAAGTTCTTGCTTGCTGCTTTCGTTCTCTGCTCTGCTCTCTCTCAACTCTTACTACCAGCAGCAGCCTCAACCACCCAGCATGTGCAGCCAGCAAAACAGATTCCAAAAGTAGTAGTGTAAAAAACGGTTAGTTAACGGCACGCCAAACAGCAAGTAAGATGAGATGAGTACGGAACGCTGCTTCTTCTTAGCATGTCCATGAGCATGATGATCATCATGGTCCTCTTATTGCTACTCGCCTGGATAGCTGCTAGAGAAAAAGAACTAGGCAAGCACTTAAAAAAAGGATGAATCCTTCTTCACGTACGTACATTATGTACTTGCTCACTCTCCTTTGCACTTATTACTTGTGTATGTGCACGGCTTAGTTAAAAAGTGTAATGTACATTTTTTCTTGTGAATATATTCACATTTTTTATTATTCTTTCAACTACTACCTAACACACACTCTGCTACGTTTTATGCATATATGTAATAGCTTTTGTCCATAATCATTATTATACTGACTGGAGAAAAGGGAAAATCGATATCTGGGTGGGTTATGTATTTACAATGTTGGTTGGTAATATCATGTCCTTTTCATATACGGGCCATTGGTTTTACTTTGTTCTGCTGGAGAAACTCCTTCGTTTTTTCTTCTTCTCCTCTGTCCTCTCGTTTTTCTTTTTTTTTTTTTTTTGGTTAGTTGGGCTATGGCTACTAAAACTACTGCCGTTGTGCCTGGATGATGAAGCAAATGGCAAGTAGCAAAATAATGAAAATAATGATAATAACAACAACAAAGCCTCTTCTGAACCCCTTCTTTTGTGCACATGTACTGCTGCTTCTGCTGCTGCTTGCTTCTCTGCTAATGTACAAAGTCACTCTCTCTTGTGATTTTCAACAACAAGAGAGAAGAGAAGAGAGACAAGGGCTATTAATATATCAGTGGAAGTCCAATTTTGTCCCATGTTTTTTCTTTATTCTTCACTTAAACTAATTCACTTTTACTATATAAAGTAAAATAGCTTTTATTGCTTTTTTTCTGACACTGGTCTAGCTAGCTGCAATGTGGTTGTTGGTGGTGCCAGTGTCTCCCTGGTTGTGTGTCACTTGTGCAAACCAAAGCAAAGCAAAAGTCACGACAACGACGATAAATTGTAGAGGACGATGACGAAGATGATACTGGTATTATTTGGTGGCAGCAGTAAACGCACAGAGTCCATTAATAGTGACATGTGTAGTCAGTCATGGAGGTATTAAGAGACACTTGCTTTAAGAAAACGAAAAAAGTTTTTGGTCATCATATCATCGTTGCTGTTCCATGAGTCATATTGTTCACGTAGCACGCTTTTTTCTAACCCGTCACGTATTTCTCATCATATCATGCAAGCACTGAAAGCTGTCATTCTATATTCTATCTCTCTCTCTCTCCCTTTTTGCGTGCAAACTGCAAACATTCTAGCGTACATTACATTCACTAGGTAAATATTTTACCCATTCCACATTTGTCAGCCATTTACCTCCATATTTGATATGCATGCAATAAGTCACAAAACAAAAAGAAGTAGGAAGTAAAAAAATGACTACAGGAAAACCACAGAAAGTCTATTGTTGCTGTTTTTGTCAATTTTCATGCAAAGGTAATGACCAAGCGCAGACAATAGTAAACTGGCATCAACTACGGTCACCATACAAAAAATTGTTGAAAATTTTTCGTCTCAACTGCTCAACGTTGGTAATCGTTGTATGATTACTGCTGTTCCGTTTTTCGTCTGCTATTTCAAAATGCTAAAAAATGTTATGCTGCATTTAAGCGATTTCTCATTTTTAAGTAGCGGCAGAACTTATTCTCGTAGAAAATAGTTGGAAAATATCCCATGCGGTAGTACATACGACGTAATTAAACAAAACCAAAGTAAATGATTGACTAAACTTGATCACTTAACTTATTGACATAAACACAATTTATTTTTATTGTAATTGTTCATCTTTAATAATGAAGGCCACAAACGTAGAAAGGTAAAAACACAAAACATTCTTACACTCGCACGCACACGTCAATGCAGACAGGCTAATTGCCAACATAACTTAAGGTAATTTTTATAATACATGCTAGCAAAATTCTTTTACCATTGCTCTGCCAATAAAATTTTTACTAATTTAAACGTGTTGAGAGAAATTACTATTAGCTATAATATCCTTAAACATAATGAGAGTTTTTGGCTGGCCACTGTTGTAGTAGCAATATAGTTAGCATTCGTAGAAAATCGCTAAAATTGAAGATGAGCTTTTATACGTCTAAACATAGAAAAAGTATTTTTCAGATTTGCTAAATGAATAAATAAACTATTAAGATTCTTAGCTGATTAATTTTTAAAAAAGAATGAATTAGTATTGTTTTAAAATTCACTTAGCGTGTGTTATGCTCCTACTGTTTCAATTAGAATTTATCTTTCAAAAGTTGACCATGACGCTGACTCTGTCTACTTAATAATATCTATGTTCTGACAATTTACAAAAATGCTCAGAAGAGAATTATTTTGAATGTTTGTAACAGAGAGTAGCCAGTTTTGTTCGTCAAAGAGAAGAATTATCAGGAGCAACCCCAGCTTTGGTTGCATCACATCACAAACAACATCAACAACAATCCTGCTCCCATCACCGTTCTCATCACAATATGTAATTCCTTGAATCAGTCTGAACACAAGACAGACAATTTAAAACAGAGAATCAGTACCAGCTTTGCATGTAAAATTATTTTGCTGTATGAAGAAATAATACATAAAACTTGAAACGCGTTGCTGACTTGTTCGGCTCATTCATCATTATGATTTTTATGCTGTGCTGCGAATAATAAAAACCGAGCTAGATTCATTCAAGAAAAACGAAGATTTGCTGGGATTTAACTTGAGTTTGTTCTGTGTAGGCAGCATAAACTGCAATCTCTTTTCACAGCAGCAACAGCAGTGGAACGGCAATAGTAGCAGCAGCAGGCAGATGGACGGATGGATGCTGATTCGATACGATGAACACATTTTTCTCACTCGCACACAAAACCATCAGCTTAAAAAACGCCAGTAGTTTGCTTTTTAAATGCATCAGTGATTTTAAATTCACCTTGATCCATTAGAAAAATTGTCTATGATTATGCATCCACAAAAGGCTTAAACGCTTTTGTAAAGTATACACATTCATTTTTTTATAACAAAATGTTCGTTTAACATGACACAAATGACCTCCAGGAAAGAAATAATAATAACTAGCTAGTTAGCTAGTCATGATTTCTCAATAATATACACGCTGACTTCCAGCAGAGCTTTTGGTTTGCAAACGAATACACTTATTTTCAAAAAAAAATGTTACGAAAAAATCAATTGGGAAATCGTAAATTGAGCTCACAGGGAATAGTCAATAGAGCAAACCACAACAAAAATAGACATGCGTTTTACATACATTTTCTTGTTCAGTTGAACAGACCGCAAAGATGCACTAAAGTACTGGTGCTCATCCATAACAAACTTGAACCTGGTATCATCAAAAACATGATCACATCTCACATCCCATGTATTATCAATCAACCAACATCATCCTATCTACTTTTTAGTGTTGGCAAAAGGTTTTTTTTCGCTGATGTTGATGTTGATGATGATAGCAAACATTAACATTATTGAACTGTGTACTGATAGAGAGAAACGGGGTAAACGCCTTACAACAATGCATTCCTTAACAGTTCTCCTCCAAAATTCATTTTATTGTTGTTGTAACTTATTATGTTCTTCAATACTGACTTACGCACTATTCAAGTCAGGCATAATAAAAACGCAAAAAAAATGAATAATTCACTCTCTTTTATTGCTGCTGCCTTTGTAGATATGTGGAAGCATAACGAATACCCAGTGCATATGCCCACACTTTGAATTCAACGAACTACGCCAAGTCAGCCACGCACGCAAGCAAAATATCTTACAGGAACATCATATACTTAATCACCATCATCAAACGGGCATATCGGCTTATCAGCAAGAAAACGACTAACTTGACTTGACTAACTCGCGCGTCTAGTTCATCATATCAGGAGGCAACAACAGCAGGAGAGCATTCATCTATCGATTGTTGAACAAGAAGGGAGGATGTTCATGGCGTTCTGTTCTGTTCTGTTGTGCAAGTTACTACTGATAATAACAATCATTGAGAGTAATAGCGAATGAAAAACGACTAACGACCCTCCAGCAACAGAACAAGCTGTTGATGATGATCACTTTTTTTTATTATTCTTTTCATTTCTTTGTGAAATAACGCCTTCAGCTTTTTTAACTACAGCTATGTAACATACAAGCCTTGCAGCTGCTGTTGGTAAATATCATAGTAGGGTTTTGCAGATATAGAGAGAGAGGACAGTGGAGCAACAATGGTTTGCTTTTTACACTATTGAATACAGGATATTATCTTGCATGCAACAATATGCAATAATGTAGGCTTTATTGTCGTTTGAAGCTGAACAATTTTTTTGCATACCATAGCTCTCATTAGTATTCAAAAAGTAACTGGCACTTACATATGTGTGTACATGTTATATGTGATTGCGATTAACTTAAAGTTGTGAGCATTTTGTATGAAAAAAATACTCTAGTTAATGCAGGAAACTAGTCAACCATTTCATCAGAAACATTCTTGATCGGGCAGAATAGGCAGGGTATAATGATAATATTATTATTTTGACAGCAGAGTTCATTTTCTTGAAAGAAAGAAAAATAAAATTAGATATGTGCATAGGGAATGACATGAAATAGTACAGAACAAGTTGTTGGTTTTGTATTTTATTACCAAGCCAGACAAGAAAAATAGTAGAAATTGAGGAGAATATTGCTCTCAAGATAAAAGTCTAATGATATCATGCCTTTTCCCTGTTTTAGTTGATGATGTTAGGGCATATGTTAATGAGAAAGGATATAATATACTGAGAAAGGTCTATTTTTTCTTCTGGGGCTCTATTTTTCAGATGATGTCAATTGATAAAACATAAGGCTGAGAGGAGAGAGAAGAAAGATACGGAGCGTACATGATATCATCGGTAAAGGAACCCAAACACTTGCTTGCGTATAAACAGACAGATGGATGATGCAAAAAGCAATATAGTCTAGTTTAGAGAGAGAGAGAGCACTTCTTGTAGCAGTTTTCTTTGAAGATTTGTGTTTGCCTTTGCTCTTCTTCTCAAGTTGTGTTTGTAGTAGTTCTTCTTTTGCATAATGCAATGAAGATGATGGTAAATTTATGCGATCTCTAAGTCCAGTTTTGTGGGATTCTGCCAACTAGGAACCTAAAAACTCTGTCAGTCTGCTATTTTTTCCACTTTGTGTCCTCTCTCTCTCTCTCTTCTGCAACTTTTAAACTAGTATCTTGGGAATTTCGTATAGGAATTATCTCATCAACATTGTAATCTAACTCACATGCTATAGTTTAGTGTGTTGCTGCATCTTGGCAGTGCACTGCCACAACTGTGTGCATTGCAGTAGAAAAATGTTTTCAGAAGAGAAATAATAAGAGCAAAGTGTACAAAAGTTAAAGTTTGTCTTTTTTAGGAGCAGCAACCGATTCGTAATTTTTAGTTTACTACATATTTTTTTCTTTGCCCTTTGCTCAGAGGCTTGTCATATTTTTTCCGTTTACAACAGAATTTAGTGAGGAAAATGTAATACGTTCTATTTATTTTTAAAATATTTCCCCCGACTTCTCTCTTGGCTTGTGCGTTCGTTCAACGCTCGACTAATGCGAGTGAAATATTATATTGCATTTAAATTATGTTCATATTGAAAGACACACATGCAATGCGATAATGTAGATTTTTTACAGATATTTTATACAAAAAAATTACTTAATCAACTTATGTGAAAAGAGGAATGCACGCGTAACGAACAATGAAATACCATGAACGCGTAATGAATCTGCGTACAACACGGGTTTCTGGCAGCATGTCTATTCGGGTCGGTCGACCTACCACCGGTGTGGCAGCAGACATAAGTGTGAGTAAACTTGGAACACTGACAGAGGATAAGCATATCATCGTATCATTTTTTATTTTTTGGGGTCAATGTAATTTTTCTCAAAATAAATCTTCTTACGAAACTTTGGTGAAATAGCTCAGTTTCAGGTACACCACCTTGTTTATTCAACACTATTATCATCGCAAAAAGACAAGATCATCAAGACATTTACGATTACGAGCATACTATTATGCGTAGTTGTAATATGGTAGTTAATATAATAGCATGCTATAATCATAACGCTTGTACAATAATAGCTGGATTCATAAAAACAGTGTAGAGTTGGGAGTTGACACGTTGTATTTAGCGATACATGCATTTATAATGTGTATATGCATAATATATTCTTAATGTTTATGCGTCAGATTTAGGTACGGAACCTGAAAACAGGAAATCATTCAGCCAAGAATTTTCTCATGCATTTATGCCATTTTCAAGGAATTTTCTTGGTAAATGAGGCACATCGTGATAAGAATAATGATGATAGATAAACAAGTTTTTGTGTCTGTTTACATTATTATGATTGTAATGATGATAAAATGTACCTAAATGTAGGCATGTAATTTCAAGTTCAGGGACAAAATATTTTTTAAAAATATGCGTATAAAGTAAAACCTTTCTTCATTACACTCTTACGACAGTACAATGCATTCTATTGTGTGCTACAACAGCAACTTTATTGACTAAAAATGTATTGTTTTTTGCAGCTATTATGTTAATCAGGAATAGGAACTCGTGAACTTAATTAAAGGTTAAAATAACCGTCACATCAGCACTACCGACAATTATTTAAAAAAATACTACGTTCGACAGAAAAGGATAACGGATGTTGTAACAAGTGCGATGATGACGATTACAAAGCGTGTGTGTAACAACTGTAATTTCAACGAAAAGGAAAGTGATCAATGTAGATATATCTATGCATGTATTTACGGTAATGGTACGTACAATGTAGCCAACAATTACCAAATCAAACAAATCAACAGTTAAGTTAAATATCACTTCACTTGTCCAATTAGTCATCATAAAGATCATGATGCCAATCGTGCCATTGCCATCACTTGGGGTGACGGTCGAGCAGCGGAAGCATTCTGCTTTATGCCCTTTGGTTAGACTAGACGAGTAATATTATGACGTGCAGTTGTACTCGTACTATCATCATTCTTAAGTAAAAAAAACAAACCTGTTTAAATTTGATTGTGTTTACGCACATACGTAGGTGCACAAGTGTACATTCTGCTTTATGATTATATTTATTGTAATAATTTTCATACATAGCAGTTTTTTTCTGATCAAGATGAAAGCAAAAGTTATTGGGTGAGCAATGAACATCATCAAAATTTTTGCTTGCTGATGATAAGTGAGAGATACATACCTACATCCACATGAGCAGCTACTATACTGGTTGCTATACAGCCACCATACTAATTCTTCATGCCGCAGAACAAATCACTTTCACTGAACGCAACTACAACTTGACTACAAGTAAGGTTATGATTGATGTCTAAAAAATGATTATGAATGAATATCCATTTGTACTAGTAGTATAGAAGGAGTAGGTGCATAATTTTTGAAGAGATGCAACTTGACCGAGTCGATTTAATTATGAAAATAATAATAGGCACCACTACCACAAAAGTTATCTTTGGTTTGTCATTTAATCATAAATGAAAATAATTGAAACGATTTCCTATACAAACTTTGGCATATAAATATTAATAATAACAACATAACGCAAAGCGCAACGGTGGTGAGGTTGGTTGAAGTAGAGTATACAAAAGAGGAAGTAATATAGAACCTTCTCTCCAAAATAGTTTTTGTTGTAAAAAAGGTAATTAAATTCTAGAATTATAATTGTACCACTACTAGTATTGCTCCCATAAACCTGAATGTACTTCTACATTTACCATACCACAAAATCCTTCCTGAATACTGATAACTTTTTTTTATTTATTGCTATACACAGAAAATATTTTATCTAGCTACTAGCTACATACCTACCCATCTATCAACGGAAACGACAACGTTACAAAGTCTTATTTTTTTCAAGAGAAAATATGCAAATAATGAGCACGAACTTCTGAAGAAAGTTTCTAGCTACCTTTGCAATAATGCATACATACAGTCAGTGAATAACAATTTGAGTTGTTCTTGGGCTGATCTTTTTTTCTAGTAAGTGCAATCCCACTTGATACGTCTGCAAAAACAGCAAGGTGACTCCTTCCCCTAAGAAAACAAGTGCGCGACAGAAACGAGCATGAAGAATAACAAGAAAATTAAAGAATTTCTAATCCTTTTCTATCTTCTGCTAGGCACTAGCCAATCCATCATTGATGATCTTTTGAAAGGCTTCTCTTCGCAGGACTGGTCTGCCTCATACATTTTGATTTTGTCCAGTCCTAATACTTGCAGCGTGTGGCGAGCTTGTTGCATCACCTCCAGTGTAGGTCTTCTATCTCGGGTCAGTAACCACACGGTTTCTACACGCGAACAGAAAACAAGGATGATGTTGAAGTAAGAATAAAATTGGATTGAGCAAATCAGATTATTATTGTTACGAAATGGACAATTATTGTGAATAATCTCTGTCCACCTTCAGAAGTTCCCATCATGTTCACACCACACATGTATTCAATGGCAAAATTGTCATAGTCCGTGGCAAGGACACGGTAATGCTTCTTCCGCCCTGAAAGAATCGTGTCAACAAAAAGTAAATTTATCAAATTTATCCACAGCATTGCAAAAGCAATTACTTTTGCCAATATGCTTTAATGTTTTTAAATGACTCACATGGCATAGCAGGAACTGAATAGATAAAATTTGAGGGGTCATTCACTGGGTTGTCAATTACCAGCTGTGAGAAGAATGTGTTGGGTGCATTTGTTCTGAAAATTATACCGGAAAACATTTCATAAAAATGTAGCAGAAAACTACTGTTAATTTTAATCAAATTGTTTTTAAAAACAAACACTTGTTAAGTAAATGATCATTAAATGATAAATGATCATCATTTATCATGTTTTTGAACATAATTTTTATGACTACATGAAGGCAAACAAACAATTAATAATAATGATAAGCACGCGGACAGCACACTTATTGTCAATACACACCGTAATTTAACACTCAGCTTGGTACTTGTAAATCTAAAGCTGAGCTGATGGTTTTTAACTTTGTTATTACTTGGTACTTTGCAAAAAGTATACCTTGAATAAACAGCGCTTCACAATCTGATGTTCAACAAGCCATGCACTACATTCACGAGAAGAAATTAAGTCAACCATGAAAAATATCCGTGCAATATTTTTTAAGAAAAAAATCACGTATTGTGTAGGTGCTTGTTTTGACTTGGCGTGTATGCAAAAGTATTAATTAAAAATAAAAACAATCCATCATTGATTTTTTTCATAGAAGCAAACTAAGGTATTTCTGATACTATTTTATAAACTTTGTATACACGCACTGTGAAAATTGAAATTTGATAACTGAAAGTTTTTGTGAAAAATTGAACAAATAACTGGTCAACTTACAATCTGGTAACGTAATCCATCCGAAGCTTAACCTTTTCAGGATTGGCAGCGTCCCTGTAGTAAAATGAACTCCAGCATTTTCCTGGAAGCTCGGAAACCGTTGGCGTCTTTTCCATTTGCCACCATCTTCCCAAATACTACATACACACACAAAGTCTAGCATTAATCTAATGTACAGGGATTCATGATCTACGATAAGCGGTCAACACAGACTGGAATAGTAATGTAACGAAATTTTAGACAATTTCGCAATGCTACCTCACCTTGTCAATTTCAAATCCAATCAAAGGAGGATATTTATTGCACAATGCTGCCTTGCCCGCCGCAGCAAATGCTGCACAGAACAATATAATCACAACACTTTTCATCAACTCCATAACGGCGATGTTAAAAACCGCGGTTAGCACACAAAAACCAACTGTAGTTCGTTACTATCAACAGTCGGAGCAATATTGCTTCGTTTCTTGTTGTCACTTGTCCAGGTCAAAACGACAAATCTAAGCGTTCCCTTTCTTGCCAGCGAACTTTATTCTTTTGTCACCAGTTACACAGCCACTTTTGAAATGAAGCACTACTCTTCTGAAGCTAAAAGTGTGCCCTTATAGCTAGATCATAAGTGTGCAAAGGATTCAAAAAAATGTCAGGTGCCTTATGATTTTCTATTTTTTGTGTATTCAAATAGTCTCTTAAAGCACGCAAATACACTGCATATATAAGCATTACTATCATATTGCATAGCCATACATACGTATTTCATTATTTTGTATTACTTTGTTGGTAAAGTATCATATAACGTGCCTATTTCAATATTAGTTTTGAAATTTCAATTCACATAATATGTACAAATACATGAACGCATGCATGTAATAATGGTATAAAAAGTTGTTAAAAAGTCGTATTTACAAACAATTCACATAATAGCTATATGGCCATTTTCATCATTGATATTATTTGATAATTAGTAGCTCAACTAACTTTGCCAAATTTATTATAACATACTACATGGTAAATGCATCATCATTTCGTTAACCATTACGTCCCCCCAAGCTTAGTCATCCCACCTCTGTTAAAATGATGTGGAAGTGACTCTTTCCCTTTTTTGTGCGGCCTTTTATTCGAAAGGGAACTCAACTTCCCCTCAAGATTACTGTGTGTCTGTGCCTCTATCCCTTTTGGTTTCAAAATTCTTGTATTTTTGATAAGAAGGATTGATATGATGTGCTGTTAGGCAGCTTTCATTGCATTTTTTGGGAGGGGATGAATATAGATAGGCAGTTGTAAGATGATGATGTGCATGCATCTGTACAAAATTTATGCTGTGATTGCTACATATATATAACTTTCACATTGACCTAATGACAAGAACCGGTATGAGCTTACATCTAAATGGAAAATTTATCATCATATTACTCTTATCTTCAGCATTATAATATGCGTATAAGCATATAATGTTGTAGCACTAATATAAACTATATTAAACTTTGATACTACTAACCATAAATGCATTTCGACTTTTATTGTTGACCGCAGTCGAAAATAATGTGCGTGAGTTTTTGTGTGATTCTCCTAAATGGCTTAACATTCAAAATGATGATGAGCAGTAGTAACAATGAATAAAAGTGCATAATGTAATTACCTTATCAAAAACGCAAACCGTGCCTAAAATGCCGATTGTGAGATAAATTGCAGTCAACCACTACTAGTAGTAAAAAACCATGCAAGGTGATCTTGTATGGTGGTAGTATAGTTTAAATTAAAATAAATGAAATAATGAAATGATATTTTTGGGCATTTCTTTCATTACTGCTTGTGAGAGGAAGTACTACTGTAATAAACATAGCATGTCTTATTTTCAATTACTGCGTACTGCTCCACACAGCAGTTTTAATGATAGGAGGGAGCCATCAACCATGCAGCAAAACGCACCATAAGAATTTTAAAGATATGCATGATGTATTGCTACTACTACTGCTGTTTTTGACAAAACGTCTTTATCTGTCTTGCAAGACGAAAAAAGAGTAAAAGTTGAAATCTCAATCTAAATGGGTGATTCTTCTAGATTTTTAAAAAGAAAGTGTGGTCTGGCATGGTGGCGGTATTCAGCTTTTTAAAAAAATTACTTTTTGTATTTTTATATTCGTGTAATGTTAATGTTGGCCACTTTACCTTTATTACTGAAAATTGAGAAATCATTTCATCATCATCATTCATTCATTTCATTTGCTTTTCCAAGTACACCGTAAGTACCCTCACCACGCTAAATACATTTATTTACAGATATGTAAACAGGGGGTACAGTTAATACTCGATAATCGCAGTAGAACCGTTATTACGAGGACCAATTTATGCGTTTAAATACCGCATTTAATGTTTAAAAATAACATTAATCTTATTGCCATAAATAAACATTGACATTGGTAATTCAACTGTTTTTAAAACTAAAAATTACTGGGAAATACCCTTTTATTACCGTCGCATTATTCGCATACCTTTCCGTTTAATTCGACTATTACATTGGTATTGTAAATTGTCAGGATTAAGGTAAATAATAAAAAATGGTTTCATTTTGCTTAAATAACTTGACCATTACTAAACTAACAGGATTTGCAGTTAATCATTTTCTTGCGTGCCTTCGTCGCTTTTCGCTTTGCTAATAGACATTATCGATTCTGTAACGAATGAATTTATTTATTTAAAAAAATGAAAAAAATCATACAAAGCAAGTCCGTTGATCTCCGTACATCTTAATTATTCAGTTGGTGTGGTGTATTCAGCTATCATCATGTTTTACAAATACCTCGACCTCGCCTTGACTTTTATTTTTCATGGTCATTGCCAGCAAGTGTGGGACAACAAACTGTTTATTATTCATATTTTCATTCTCATAGCACAAGATAGCCGTTGAGTCATTTCTCATAATTTCTCATAACTCGTAATCAGTAACAAATACGGGGAGAAAATCGTAATATTTATTTATTTAATCAATTTGTTGGCTTTACCACTTCAGACGAAATGTTGTTGATGATGATGATGACGACGAAGATGGTGCATTATAAATTCAAAAAATTTAAACGTGTCATGTAGAAATGAAACTTGTTACAACAACTTTTTTAACTTTTACTTTTCTTCCGAGTAAGTCTTGTTTGCTAATTTTTATGCAACAAAGATGATGTGACACGACGTGCGTACACTTATCTGTACTTTGCTAGCTGGCTACTTTTTTTGGCTACAGCTAGGGATAGTGTTTCAATGACCATCGCGAGCAAAGAAGATGAGACCTCAACAAGCTTAAAAACCACAGAGAAGAAAATAGAGGATAGTCACGGGTAGTTTTTTAAATGATTATAATGCTCAAATCGTGTTTTACTGTCTTCATTATATTAACACTTCATGCACGGAGTAGAAGACTGTAAGAAGCAGAAATCGCGATAAATTACTTACAAAGCAAAAGGGAAAAAGATACAAATGTGCATATCTGCAAAAAGATCAAAGCGCGATAAAAGCACTATATAAGGTCAGAATGTTTGTAACTGACTGTAAAGTACACGTGTAAAAGTGCCATCATCACTAATTTTCACCTTGTTATTATTTTTCAGCGGGTTGGTGAAATCAATGTCAGAATTAGTTAGATTTGAAATCTGTATTTTTTATACTTTCCTTTTCAATAATACATGCTTGACAGAGAAAAATAATAATTTTTTATGCTTAATGGAAATTATAAATGCAGTATTGTGATAGTAATCGCATGAAGTATCTACGCTGAAAATAATCGTTTATTATAAAATGATTTTATTTTTGCATTTCTCATCATCGTACAGGGATTTACACTTTTTAGTCAAAAACAGAAAAAATGTAATCACAATTATTTTTTTTCAACCCCCTTTTTGTGCACTAATAAGTCTCATTAACGACAGACGTGCTTCCGTTTCAAACGAAGCTGAGAACTTTTCTGAGAAAATTAAAAAATCGCTTAATTATACATACATAGATAAAACCTGAAGCACGAAAATGAGATTGTAAAAATGAGATAAAATCACAATGATTACTTTTTAGATTTTAAGTACAAAAACAAATTGTAAAGTTAAAAGTAAATTGTGTTGAAATATTAAGACCCAATAATTTCCAACTTCGTTTGGTTTAAATAGATTATGAATAATCGTTAATGGAGGCAGTAATCTCGAAATGTCTTCAACTTATCAATCAGTGTTCTCATTAATCAACAAACTATCCGTGTCAACCAACGACCCCATGTTCCTATATGATACCTGCTGTGGCCCTCCATTTCCCACGGAACCAGCAGAATTATACCAGCTTTCCCCTTTCACGTTCAACCCCATTGATTTCAACTGCTCAATCAGTGAATGCAGTCTGTACACCAAACCAATCACAATTGCAAGTAAAAGCACGACCAAAGTAGTAAGTAAAACAAGGAAAAAGGTGGATGATGCCGTATTTTCGCCAGAAACATATCCAGCTCTTTCTCCCTTCCCATTGTCTCCTCCTATTTTCATGGATTCTTTGATAAGGTCAATACTTGGACTTGAAAATAACTTTCCAGAAACATCCCAAAATCCTTTTACTTTATTATCATTTAGAATATCGTTCCCGTACCATTGAACTGGCGCTATTAAGTATGCCTTATAAAAATTACTTGTTTTACTTTGAGTTAAGCCGTAGCAAGGTTTAGGCTTATAAATTTGTGAATGATATTTGAGCTGACAGTCGCATGACATTTCAAAAGATTGCGATCCATACTTAGCTGGTTCAAATGTAGAACGATGTTCAAGTTCAAATGAAACACTTGCGGTTGTGCAATTTACGTTGACACTGGTGTTACCGGTAGCGAAAATAAAAAACTCTAATGGAGAAATTTGTTTGATCAAATCATTTCCAAATTTGGAGACAGGAGAACATTTTACAGGACAATGCTTTAACAAATCCATCCTAATCGTGTCGTTGATGCTATTGTAACGTTCCCAATTAAATGCTGCTGTTGCACAAGGAGAAATTTTTAGAGGATGGAGTGATGTAGGGATATGACATAGCTTTCCCGGCTTGCAGTCAGACTCATAAGCAACACTTTTAATTAAATCTACCAATACATAACTTTCTCCGCTGCCATCACCTCCTTTGCTAGAATTTGGCAAAACTTCTGGATCCACTTCACACCGCCAATCAGCTTGTGTGCTTGGGTCACGGTAAAGGAATGGGAGTGATGAAACTTTCACCAAAAGGAATTTTTCCTTTTCTGGAATCACTGGAATCAAGATTCTGACAAGGAGGGTGTCATTGGTGAAAGTACAGTCAGTTAGGGTTGATTTATAGTAATTACCAACAGTGTCGGTCGACACGGTAGGCACTAGATTTTGAGTTGAAAGGGATTCCAGCATGTCAGTAAGCGTATCACTGAGCAATGATGGTGGTAATAGTGTTGATGGTATTCTGCCTGCTTCACAATCCCCCACAGCCATTTTCCAACGGTTGGACTCCATCATGTAATTTTGAAAGATAAGAGAATTCAGAGTGTTTACGGCATTAGCCCAAATGGCAGCGTCCACCCTGCCATCTAATAGATCAATTTTGAGCCAATACTCGGAGTAGAAACTGCGCTTCATTTCCATATAAATACTAGATACGTTGTAGTCATAATTTGTAATCCCTTGAATAAATTCTTGTGAGCCCAGAGACGAACATGATTTTAATCTTCTTAGATACTCGTCAACGGTAACTTTGTCCATAAATACATCATCAAAATGAGGTTGTATCAGTTCACAGTCGAAGGGAATCAGTGCAGTTTCTGGCTTTGCGCTAATATCCGCCAGATTCACGACGAGGGGCTGGTTATCTCCAAAATACTCCGAAAAGCGGTCATGCAGCTCGTTGAGGTAAAAGAGGACCGGGCAAGTTGTAAAAAACTTGTCATAGCGCGTCGTGTTGCAATTTTGACTGCCATGAATAACAGTTTTCGTCTTGTTCCATCTTGGAACTTTAAACTGATAGACGAGAGGAACATACTCCTTGTAAAAGTGGGAGGCTGGACTAGGGACTCGCTCCAATTGGAGACCGGAAACAAGTTTGTAACGAAAGTTGTAACCGTTTGCGTGTTGGATTGGTACAAAAAGTATTGAAAGATAAATCCATAGAACCTCCATCGTAGATCTATCATTAATAAAACCCAATCACAAATCAATGTTTAAATTTCAAAATAAAATAAATTTACATAAAGTTAAAATGAAAAAGAATAATTTTCTCACATTCACGTTAAGTACGTCAAATTGAATCCCAAATAAATAAAAAATATTCAACGAATATTATTTTCTAGCCTTCGCCTTAGTGGACGTCATTTGGTGCGAGTTTGCATGCATCCTGCTTAATTTTGTTTATGAATTAATGGTCCATTGCTGAATCTTTCGTTGCTCTTCAAGTCTTATACGTGTATTTGATAAGATGAAAAGTCATATAAAGATGAACGGAACTAATGGACTATGGACATGGCTGGATATTAAAAAATGTAATGTATGCACATATGTACCTAAGAATATTACTATTACATAAACTCATCATATTATCTAACATACAGAAGCAAGTATAGGAACAATGAACTCACTTTTGTTTTTTTTTGATCATATATAACCGGATACACATACTGAGAAATGAATATTACTGTCTTTGCCCTCACATTCACACTTTTTCTTATCTCATGAAAACAGTACAAAGTGTGATGGACAAAATCATGTTGACTGGCGACAGCAGTTGATTCAGAGCTTTATAACTACTAACCTACTCAGTAAGTGATTTGTTGAGATATCTTGAGAAAAACGGTACCTATAAAAATGCTCAAAGAAAGATTATTCATCAATTCCAGAAAAGCAGCAGTCAGCATGTCGTAAATTTTTATCATTTTAGCAGACATTTTCTTGTTTTTAAGTACTCAACTCATGATGATTGTAATGTGACCATAAAACTAATTCAAAGGCAAATGAAATGAACCAACTTGAAATCAAGGTACCAACACTTACAATGCATGTATAATCCAAGTCGATATACTTATCTGTCTGAGCATGAATGGAAATGACAAAAAGTAAACAGTTTAATCAGACTCGATGCCCAAGAGATTTAATTTTCAGTGAATGAGAATTCAGCTGGTACATGAAACTTTTCGACTCTAAATTTTATTTACATCCAAAATTTTTTAATCAATAAAATTAAACAAACTTGTTCAAACGATGCATATCCTGAGATTAAAATTAACGCAGACTCACAAAATTCTCTCATGATACGATACCTCCCCCAACCACTGTTATGAAATCCGGGCTTTTGAAAAAAATGTGATTTTTTTTGCTAACAAATAACTTTTTCAGCTTTGCATTTTTATGTCTTAAAAGTGAAAAATATGCTACGTCCAAAATGTGCGTGCATGCTCAACAGATCATAAGTGCATACTTCAGCTTGTCACCAAAAACCGACAAATTCAAATGCGCAGCACTCTAATCCTAATAAGCGTATCATATAGCTGTCAATTCCACAACTTCTGACTCTGACGTTATTCAGTGGGACACCCAGTTTTTATGCCATTTTTGATTTGTATGTAGGCACGTAGGTTATGTATGACGTTCAATGTCAAAGTAGCGTTGCGCAATGAAAACTGATTTTAAAGTCACATGCACATATTAATCCCTATAATGTACTGAAATAATCCGGATTCTGGACCACCACAAGACAAGCATGTACTTTTATCGGGGCTCACGTCACAAGACTATATTATTACCTGTGTAGGGACATTATTTAGCAATTATAAATTGCCAATGCAGTTTTGGTCCCAAGTTCTTGTACACTATCAGATCGCACACGTTAAAAAAATTAAAATCACACCTGTCATTGTTGTACGTTGTCGTCAAACTGAGAAGGAAAGATTCGACAAAAAAATCTTTTGCAAATGTGTTATCAGCGCCTGATATTCCTCTGTATTCGAACGCTCCAAATTATAAAGGATGAGCAGGTATATAAAAAAGAGTTGGGAAAGGTGCAATGCAATCATATC
>JAHZMZ010001978.1:0-14538 GCA_027743805.1 Lepidocyrtoides sp. E14
AATTTTAAAAGTTAATGTTCTGTCACAATATTTTATGCCTATATGTACATTACTTTACACACTCAAAGATATCAAACCAAAGGATTTTAATGGTTGACGACTTCAACTTGAAGTGCAAAAAAGTAATTTAAATTAGAGAGACAAGTTAATGTGTGTATAAAATGAAAAGATAAAAATTTTTGGCTTGCAGAAGAAAAATAAATTTTTCATGTCCAATTTTTAAGAACTTCATTTACTTCCAGACAGGATTTTTTCCTCGGGAAAAAGTGTTGATTAGATCGCTGCAAGACTAACACAGTGGAAATGAATGAGCACAGTGTGGAAAGACTATCTAATCATCAAGGCGGTACGTCAAAGGACAGAAGCCTGGAAAGTGTTCCAGCGCAATGGAAGCTGTGAGGAAGGAATAAACCGAGGAAGAGATATAAAAGTAAAGACGCCAAGTGAATAGAGAAATAGTACATTCTCATAAATAAAAAATACCCTGTTTAAGTTCAGAAATTTATTTGTTTAAAACTATAACGCTACACAGTTGCGCACATCACCTCATATAATAATGGTTGCGGTAAAGAATGAAATAATGCATGCATATCTAATGAAATTCAAGGCTGTTGATCAAAAGTATTATGTGATAAAAAAGGCTAAAAAATTGCAAGAAATCATATTGTAGACAATATATTTAAGAGGCTAAAAATTACACGTTGTTCTTTTTTAAAAAAATACTGTTTAATGTACATAGATTGTTTATAAGCCTCAACCTAAAACTTGCATGATGTGATATTATCATGTTCCCGTATGTACTACTTTGATGCGTGCGTTTTATTTTTTTACAAACTTTAATTTATTCATTCACTCTGCTTCGCTGCTCCCCCGAGAACTTTCACGAGACTGGTTCCGCTGCGAATAACGAAATAAAAGTGTTGAATACATGCTTTAAAAAGAAAATATAGAGTGGATACTGTAAGCATGATAAGAGGACAAATGAGGTAAATGTATTCCATGTTCCTCCTCCAGCTCGTTGATGCTGTGAATGCTGACTTGCTGACTATCAACTTTTTTTTCTTTATGCTGTGATGCGTACCGCGTTTCATCTTATTTATTACAGCCTTGTACTGTCGTCTTCACTTTAATTTCGATATATTACTTTCTTGTTCTACGAAGAGGCCTGCTTATTCCAACATTTTTCTTTTAGTAAGCATTATTTTTCATTACGGAAATAATTTGCGTGTAGATTTTTATGATGCATGCATATTACCCTAGCGTTTCATGAAGTTAGTCACGCCACATTGTAAATTTAATTTAATTTAAGATTACAAGTTGAACAGTTATTGGTTATGCAAGACATATTGCTTTTGTACCGTCTTTTTATCATCTAATTCATTCCATTCTAAAGTCAATATTTACTCCAAATTTTTAAACAAAACGCTTAGTTAGTTACATTTGTATGAGCGTATGAGTTTATCTGTATAATTTAAATAGGCACTTCATGCAAAACACACACACAATTCCATACAAGCGTTTCAACTATTTGCAAAACAGTTGAATTGTGAAACAAAATTCAAGGAAGAGCTAGAAACAAACCGTGAATATTTGAGGAAAAAGTGGTACACGCAATGATGAAAAAAGTTGACGACAGAGCTTGTTAAGCAAGTCGTTCTATAATACCCAACACTGGTTCTGCTGCAGGCAAAAAGAAACTTTCCTTTGAACTAAAAAAAAATTTGTCTGAATAAGCTTAGCTGTACGTATGTACGTTCTCTTCTGTATTTACTCAATACAATCTTGAGCATAATACATATAAAATATACAACTCTTTGTGTTACTTTAAAACATTTTTTTAGAGCGAGTATGTATGATGACGGACAGAAGCATTCAGCATTCCCATTTGCGTTCATAACTCTAGTATTCGTAAAAGATACTTTTCATCGTCAAGTGATACATTATATAACACAGTTTGAAAAAGCAAGGAAATAGTATATACCTACCAGTAAAAGATAGCAGTTTAGCGTCTCACTTGAAATTAATTTTCTCTTCAAATAAATAAGAAGGAAGATAAAGAAGCATTTTTACTTCTCTTGCAAATGAGATGGCACATGTTTCCTTTTTTTCTTTAAGTTTTTCTCTTTTTCTTCTGTCCTAGAAAGTAACTAGCTACTCTGCAAACGCATTGTTTTTCGTAAATGTGTATAATTTTCAGATTTCTTCTTGTGTATTTCAAAAGCATTCCGATCTCTGTGGAAAGTCAGTCTTTGCTATTGCACAGACTACATTCAACATTACCAAATTCAAAGCGTTCATATATAGTGGTACATATATTAAAAATTATGTAACTGAAAATGCCTTCCTTTATCTGCATAAATGCGTGGTAGTGGTGGAGGAGTATGAGACAGTGGTGAGGGGAAACGAGATCAAAACTCGTTTTTTCTGCTTGCCTTCGCGGTTTGTTACTAGTGAGCCTGAACTTAAAAACAAGTCAGTTATGTATTGTGTCTCTTCAGCACTGCATTTGAGTATTTCTTCTCTTTTTTTTAAAAAAAAGGAGAAAGTATATTAACCAAGATGGTTCCATTAGCATGGATTCAAATAACTTTTTTACTGCTTCTCTGCGATTATGCAGTGCACGAAAATGTGGGGGCCGGTTCCGCTCCTGTGTAGGATAATATGTTGCTCTGCTTTGTTATGTGCTCTGATGAAGCAACATGAAATTCCTTCCATACAATATAATTTGCTTTCTTCTGCTTCTCTTTTCCTTCTTTTCTTCCTGTTTCAACCACTTTGAGAATTTTTTAGTCGCAGTTGTTCAACATTCTTTTTGCATTTATTTTCTCTTTTTTGTTTATTTATCGCTGGTGGTGTAGAAATGTGTACAACCGCGGCGATTACATAGATATAGTTTTAAATCCATTAAAAGGCCATTCCAACAGCCATCTTTTACGCCTTAATTTAAAAAATCAGAAACAGAGTTGTACAGTTTCATTTATAAAAATGATTTATTTGCTGTAATTTCTGACAACTGAATGCAACACCACTCGCGGTTAAACTGTAACTACCAAATTGCATTGAAGTAAAAATTGTTATATTTTTTCGGAAGTATTTTAGTTTGTTAGAGTTGTTGAAATGGGGTAAAAATGTCAGTGATAAAACTAATTACTATTCTATTATGTTTTTGCATATAACGATGTATTCTTATAATTCAAAATTCCTAAAATGCCAACAGTGGATGTTTCTGAAAAGGGGTAGTTAATTTATTGACTGTTTAGCTGTCTCAATTGAGCAGCATTTCTTTTTACAGCAGTTTAAAACTATTTTTATTAAGTTACGATATCTTTTCATGGGTTTGTATATTTACTTGATGGTATTAGTTAACTTTTGTTTGGTATTTGTTGTGGGAAACACAAACTTCAAAATTGAAACAAACTGCAGCCGTCATATTAAAAGTCCAAAAGTGAAATAGACGTTCGTACATAAGACACTTTAAAATGCAAAGTTTGGCAGTGTGGTTTCACGTACATGTATTTTGTTTCCTAAACTAACTACTTTAGGTAATTTATACGATGATAAGGGGGAACGTAATGTCGTTGCAGAACATTAAAATGTTGTTATTACGTTAGGTATAACGGCCTGTCTGCATTATTTTTCTGCTGTGCTCCCATTTCTGCTTTTGGTGCTGCAGGCAATAATTATTCACGGTAAGTTCTAAAAATGGGTACAAAAGTAAGTGAAAAGAAAGGACAACACCGAGGCGAAATATGGGTAGAAAATGATATACGTTCACATTACTTATTTTATTCTGGAGAAAGCAGTGAGGAGCAAAGTGTTGCGCAATGGAAAAGCAAGCATGTGTACAAGATAATGTTACAAAATTGTAGGCAAGATCTAACACAATAAATTTTTATCAAGAGTTCCATATAATACAACTTTTTCCAGCGGCCATGTTTGTACTTAATGTAAGTACCTACATTATACTGCATATTATAAAATTGAGGATAGCATTACTACAATCTCATCATTAAATGGAAAGTTTGTACAGGAGGAAAGTAGGTAAAATATGAAATATGTAGCGAAGAAAACGATGTTGATACGAACAGAGATAGTGATAATGATTATTATACTACATTGTCCGAAATGTAATAGTTAGAAGAGTTTACACACACAGCATTTGCATAATATTTACACATAATATGTGCCTTTTTTCATATTACATTCCAAAAATAAATGCTATCCACAAAATTCTGTATGGTGGCGTTTTTTACAATTACGTATTTATTTACTCAGCAAAGCCAGAGAAAGTTGTTCCTTCTACTTCTTTAAGCACTGGACGGATGGAATACCGCAGTAGGGTTCTTCAGCTGTCAAAAGTAGCAGCATACACCACATCAACCACCCAACCAACCCTTTACAATTACCATAGATTGTTGCTTTTAGCTTTCACCAAGCAAGCTCTCGTCTGTACTACAAATATGTCTGCTTGTAGAAGAGACGTATGTCCATTGCTGGTGAAATGTGTGCCTCTCTGTTCACATATTATTCAAGTGATCCATCTGACTAAACACTGCATGTTTAATGTATCGACGCAACTACTACTACTACCACCACCCTGCTAGCACTTTCTCCTCAACACTTGCTTATGGAGAGATACAAGCATTTTCTGCTGTCTGCTATCTATGCAAATATGCTACCTCATTTAATCATTCAACCCATCTCATTCTATTCTATTGTAATTCAGTACATTGACCATGTAATATATGCAACCAACTTGATGATGCAAGACATAGGAAGAATCATCCTTTCCTTTCCCAAGCCCTTTAAGGCGAGCTGTAAAGAAAACAAAAGAATATATGGCAAGTAAGCTTCGTCACTTGGTATGTAGCTGAAGCTGAAGCATTGTTGTGTAATATGAATATACTATGTGGCGAATGTAGACACAGTAGTAGCAGACGTGTGTTCACAGAGGCAATAAGTCAGCCAAAGTCCTCATGAATTATTCAAATGTAGTGTCAAAGTGCTTAAGTATCTTAAACAAATTTTCACATAGGAATCTTTCACTTTTATCTTATGAATTCATGTACAACTCTTTTTTTTCTCCACTACACACGCATACATGCACGTTGTCGACAAAACGGCATTAGTGAAAGTCACTAGTAGTTGGGTAATAATATAAACGTTGTTGAAAAAAAAACATCCTCAAAGTTCTTGTGACTGACTACATATACCAGATATATAAAAATACATTTTCCATGAATACTGGAATGGCTTTGTATTTTATATGTACATTTTTTTGCAGATATGCTTCATGATGCATCATCATTCAACCGACTTCACAGTGGGAAGCTACGCAATATTAACGAATGAGCTCACAACTCGTGTTAAAAGTCACATTTGTCTTCTCCTGCATATGGGAATGAAGTTGCCTTTGCTCTTCCTTTTGAAATATTATTTTATGAAAAAATTGTACTGCAGTTTATTTTTTTTCAGCAAAGTACCACATAAAAATGTATGTGTGCACTTGGTTTCCCGGTTGAGAAGAGATGGAGGCGGAGGAAGTGACATATCAGATACTGCAGTTCATGGATATGCTGTCACATAAATGGAGTGTATGTATGTGTAGACAGGCATAACACGTATGTATGTATGTATATCTTAAATGCATGGATAAAAACATGTTCCACAAAAGTGAAAATCAAAGAAGATGAGGACAGATAAAACGTTTCGGCAGTTTTATAAACAAAGCATTGTTTTTGCCTTGTGTGCACACATGGTATTTATATCGTACATAAGACTGAATAATGACAAAATCATAGCTTAAGTTGCAAACTCTCCATAATGCAATCTAGAAAGCTTCAAAATCACAAACTTACAACGTTTTATGTTCCTTCTACCAAAACTGTTGTCTAAAACTTTATTTGGGGCAAATGTGAACATGGCAAAATGAACAAGTACCGGTGGCATGCTTGTTGGTGTCATTTTTATGGCTTCTCTGTCTACTTTGTTAATTTGAAGAGAGCGTTGTTCGTTGTACTAGTACATTCAACCCTGTTCTAGTTGTCACGCTGGGCACTGATATGACTGTACGTATATTGTGCAAAATATTTCAAAAATCTCCAAAGCATATACATAGTGAAAACTGTATCCATTTGACAAAGAAAACGTTTCCCCGTGTCGTGCCGTCACTTCCTCTTCTTTATGGAATTAGGAAGCGTGCAAGGGGACATTTTTCATAATACTATGTACACACATTCATATTCAGACCATACATTAACATTTGCTCTTCTCCCTATTTTCAATGCGGATCCTTACATCCCCATACCTTTTTAGACTACTTTATTCATTCTATCAGCATTCGCGGTATATGTACACAATGAGAACACATACACGTGGTGTCAAATATTTTTATAACTTTTTTATGTTACTTCGCAGCGATGAGCTTGAAAATACTAATACTATGATGATCTTTTTTCTCTTTTACGAATACTTGCTTTTTCAAAGAGCACATACTCTTTATTTTTACGAGCGTAACCAAATCATAAAACCAGTTCGTGGTTAGTCAAGAAAAGATGCTTGCTGCAATTTTAGATTTTAAAGCTATGGATTGTTGTAAGGCCTATTACATGATAAACTTATAAGCAAACGCTTGAAAATTGATTTTTAAGTATTATATAGATCAACTACAGTACAAGCACATTTACGAAAGCTTAACAAAGTATTCGTTTGAATGTAAAAAATTCATGTTTGTAGTTGTTAAAAATGTAAGAATCTACTGAATCTAGGCTGCAATATCTTGAAAATTTTATAAAGAATAGTCTGAAAATTATATATACATGATAAGCCTGCATTAAAGACTTCTGAAAATTTGAAAGCAAACGACCAGAGAGTTGGACACACGGATTTCATGTCACCCTTTAATTTTTAGTCAAAACTCAACAATGGAAGGGTGTATGTGGTGAAAAATTATAAGCAGTACTTTGGCAAAAAGTGGTGAGAAGAATAAGAGAAAGAATGCTAACGCTGCTAATGACTTCCTGTCAACTGCCGGCCTCTTTATTTCTCTCCTCTGGTAATTAACGACTCTCTTGACTAGACGACTCCTAAAATACTGTGGGTTGTATAGGACAATGTAGCGGATATATACTGTAGCTATACCTATGTACATAGATTAATTTAGCTGACTGAAGCAACGTTGGTGGGTATGCGGGTATGTATGCCTACACCATAGGAAGCTCACAGATTTATTACTTCATATAATGTGTGAGGATAATAATAATTGAATATTTTAAACTTTGCTAATAGCTTTACATTTTCTCTTTGGTCATGTCAGCTTATTATATTTCAACAAATTAAAACTTTGCTTTCCACTTTTTGTGTCTTTTCGTATGGTTTGTTAGATACAATTTTGCTCATATAGCTTTAATAGTTGGAAAAGAAGAAGAGATAGAGAGCGTGGGGAAAAGGTATCAATATTTTATTACAAGTCTTCTGGCAAAATTCAGAAAAGAAAAGTCCGACAGAGTTATGATGACGGCAGTGGATACCTTTTCTACCCCGTAGATTTTCCTTTCTCACTCTCTCATTTCTGATTCATCCTTCGAGACGAGTCTGACAGAGATGGAGTGGGAGCGCTCATTCATTCTTCCTTTTCATCTGTTTTGCATAACTCATGACGTGATGATGATGGGTTCATATATTCATACATATACATACAGATTGTTTTGCT
Organism: Lepidocyrtoides sp. E14; assembly: GCA_027743805.1. NCBI lineage: Eukaryota > Metazoa > Arthropoda > Collembola > Entomobryomorpha > Entomobryidae > Lepidocyrtoides > Lepidocyrtoides sp. E14. The sequence continues at coordinate 7,712 of JAHZMZ010001978.1, forward strand.
TACTTGAAGATGTTCTTCATCCAGAGAGACAGTGACAAGCTATGGTTAGCTAGGACCATTATCCATCATTACTATCATCATCAGTGGAGCAGCGAATTTAGTTTACCAGATATGTATGTAGTTATCAACACCTGCCCCCTTTTCACTTTGAAAGGAAATGATGGAATTCATGAAACTTTTAGCTAAAGTATTAACTTTGCAAAGGGAAACTGTGTGCATTATTACTCAAAGCAGAAAAAAAAGTTTTCTTAGTTTCTATTTGTTGAAAGTCACACAATGTGATGCAAAAGTATAGAACTCATGACCGTCGTATCGTTACTTTTATGACATCGCCACGTCCCCTCTCTTCATGCTGCGTGTGCTAAGGCATTTTCACATTGTATACTTTGCTACACGCTTCCCTTTTTGCTGTTGCTGCAGCAGTAGTGAAAGTTTGTTTGGTTGGATGGTTGGGGCATGCAGTAATCAATGCTAATGTGATTCTGATTATACTTTGGTTAACGAAAGAAAAATTTAGTTAAGATGAAAGGGGAGGCATTTGTAAGAAAAATCATAAAACTAAAAAATTAGGAAATTATTGCCTTCCCTGTTCCGGTGAACCATGTATACATAAAGGAACAAGAGTAAATGATTTTTCTTGAGAGTAGGTGCTGCTCCTACTGCTCTTTTCCTTGATGTTCATTTGTACAAAAGCATAATATGTCTCATTATTACATCCAGAGAAAATGGAAGGCATTATGATCGTCCGACGAGAGTTCATAATGTAAAATGCGTGAATAGAGTCATCTAATAATAGTAAAGCTGATGATGACTACTCAAGAGCAGTATCAGGCCACCTTTCAAACAAAAACAAGAAAGCAACGACGTAGCGAGAGAAAGAAGAGGGGAGAATGAGAAAAGTCTATCTATTATGCAAGTGTATGGAGTAGTTAGCATTATTTGTGCACAGAGAAAGTTGGAGCAGGAAAGAGTCAACCAAGCGAAACAGAAAGAAGAGTAAGTAATGTTGAAACAGTTTTTTTTGTAGTTGCATCTTGGCTGGTAACTTTGAAGGAAACATGCTTTGCGAGTAAACCCACAAAAAAATTCAGTAGTAGTAGTACTAGTAGTGAAAGTCGAATTATCTATAGAGTTCATGTGCTTGTACATGTCGAAACTATTTATTATTATGCGTGTACCCCAACCGAGAAAATGGTTTGTTTAAGGAAGTTAATTTCAGTACAAAGATTTCTTCAAACGCGATTCAGATTTGGCTGTACCCAAACTTGAATACTTGAAAACAACATCGCAATTCGAGGCATGGAAAAATAAAAAAGGATTTATATTCAGTTTTCAAAATATTAACGAAACAAATGTAAACACACTTTATCATTTCTTTGACTGTTTTACGGACAATAAAAACATCGAAAAACTTATTGCTTTTTACCTATCACTTCGACTTTTCACTTGCTACATTTATACTTTCAGAACGGGCTGCATACAGAAGCAAAACTATTCCAAAATAAGGACTTTTTTCAAAGCAAGAAATCATCTATCACCAGAACGAGTGAATGAATGTAGTTGTTACAGAGCAAGAAAATGTGCAAAGAGCAGTAATGATTCTCTTGAAATAATAATGATGTAGAAACAAACCCTCCCACATTTGACATGCACCGCAGTCCGCAACACAATACATCTCCAGTGAACAGTTTCGTAACACGAAGTCAGCGTCTTTGCCATAAAAATATACAACAAAACATAATGCGCTTTCTTGAGAGTTTTTGCTTCATTTGATCAAACTCACTGCTAAGCGGTATTGACGAAAACACACAACATGTAAAGCGTTTTTTTTCTACATCTTTTCTTGATTACACGAGGAATAGGTACTTGCAAACGAATGCATGTCGCTGCGATGTAAAATAGAAGCAAGCTTTTGCATTAACCACTACACAATGGAAATAAATTTGTAATTTTTTGATTTGAGAGAAAAGCCATACCGTCGATTGAAAGAAGGCTTACCAATATGAATGGGTAAACGTGATGATGATGGTATTAGTCGTTGACTGTGCTGTGCAGGAAAGAAAAAAAGGACGGGGATTTGCCGAGATTGCGGACATTATTCTTATTTTCAAGATCGTAGTAATGATATATCTCTCGTGTGTACTTCCACTTTGCTATTATTTTTTTTTCTTCATGCATTTTCTTCTCTCTTTATTTATAAAGATTTGAAAAGCCATTGCTTTGCAACGGAATCGACTTTCCAGTAAAATGCAAAAATAGAATGAAGCTGGAAGCAATTTCCCACACACACACACATCCTACTCAACTCGCTCTTCCATTTTATTTTTTCCGTTATCATCATCATCATCATCTTGGAAGAAGAAGATGAAGATATCATTCAATTTCAATTTCAGAAATCATCATCCATCCAACCAATCTCTAAGCCCCTGCACACAAATTATTTTTATTTTCTCTACCAACTTTTGTACGTAAATGTAGCTAGTCTTCGTCAGCGTATTGAGACGGTGTGTATTACGGTTGAAAAACCCTGCATGCAAAATGCTTCAAGAAACTCTATATTTCTTTTCCAGTTTCTTCCTCTTCCTCCTCCCTACTACCTTTTCCAGCTCAATGAGTTTTTTCCGATACGTTTCCATTTTCCATTTTCCTTTTCATCGGTATGCAAGTGTAGTTACAACACTGGTACATTTTACTTTTGTAATAAGAGAAAGTAGTGATGGTACTTGTGTTGTGAGAATGACTCTTAAAATTATTCCTAAATGAAAATTGGAGCTAGGAGTAGTCGTAGTGTTAGTTTTTATTATGTTGTGTACATAAATGATGGCTGTTCATTCCGTCAGACAATGCTGTCCGCCTTCAGTACAATAGCGCCCCTACACCTCCTCCTCTTTCCTTTTCTTTCATTCCCATCGTTGAGGTTAAGTTCTTTAAGAGCCACAGTAGACAATTTTGTACATGCTATAATGTAAAAAGGAGCATCATCAAAGAGAAAAGAAAGCACGTTGTAAACGTGAAGAAATGCAAAAGGGACTTCATAAGGTATTATAAAAGTCTTAAGATCATTTCATAGTTTTAGTAATAATGGTGGTATACTCCAAGAACCTCAACCAACAAAAGCTCCACTGCCGACATCCGTCCGTTTACAGTTAGGGTCGTAAGTATAGTCGCATTTTCTCTGTTGTTGGGTTTCGATGATGAGTGTTGTTACTTTGAGCATGATACGTAGGGGAGTCATAAAAAATTTAAATTTTGAATGAAATTTTCTTGTTTTCCCTTCTTACAATTTTATATGCATACCTACACACAATCATCATGTTTTGATGATGATGGCTCCATCATCATTGCTATTTACGTGGGGTACTGTTAAACTGCTTTATCTTTCGGGGCAAAAAAAGCATGTAGTTAGAAGAGAGAGAGAGAGGGAGAGACCTAGTGTGGAGGATAGATAGAGGCAGAGAGACAAGCGGCAGACTAATTCCCATAAAAAAAACTTTTTTACAGTGCTCCCAAAATAATAGACTAACTAGGCATGTAACATTCCGTGTAGCAATAATAATGTGTGTATTCATTCACTTAGGTACTATATAAAGGACCGATATGCATACTGAATAGATTTTTTACTTTTCTCCCTAAAGGAAAAATTTATATCCTGTATCACTATCTTCTCCAAGAAAATATCTTAATGTAAATATACTAAAGATTAGGGTTGGGTTGTCTAGCAGCTTTCTTCACAGAAGCAATTGTGCAAACTTTACAGCAATGAAAAAGATTACATCCATAGATGGACGTGTACAAAAAAGTTCATTTTTACAGACCCGTGGTGTGTGTATACAGTGTATGTAATAATAAAGTAAACGCCTTAAACAACTGGATTATCATCGAGACACATATACATCTGAAGCCTGAACATTTTGCAATAATAATTTGTAAACATTCCCATTAGGAGGGAAATTCTTCTTGGAAAATCAAATATTTGTTGTAAGCTTTTACAAAGAATGAGGCAACTTTTATGATTAAGAGGGCACGTAGAGTAGAGCGTACACAGCGGATTTGGCATGTGATGAAAGAAACCTTTTCTTTATCGCTTCAGGGGATTACTAGCATTGAATAGTGATAAATTCTCTGCTCAAGTAGAGCGATACTAGAGTTGAGGAAGGATATATGTGTGTATATGTCAATATTACCACTGCTGTGTTCATTTATCAATTGAATTCCGTTTAATTGACAGTCCTGCTTCATGTTTCTCTCATCTATCGCAAAAAAAACAACAAACATCCGTCATAACGAAATAACCACAACAAGGATGTGTGCCAGAAAATGTCCATGTGGGTAGGTTCGCTCGCCCTGTGAAATCGTTTGAAAAGTCGACAGCGGGAGAGAGGAAAAAAGATTAAAATGTACAACAGAGGAGACCACTTTTGGCGATTTCATTTTCCTTTTGGGACGTAAATAGTCCTTCCTTTCATCTTCCTACGCTTTGTTGATCCTGTTGATATCTATCCAAGACGGCTGACGGCTTTAGCAGACAGAAAATTGTCCATTGACTTCACGTAACAAAGCGTCCCTTCCTACTCTAGACAGATACGTATCGCGTCTTCTATTAGTTGTACACGCAGTCCTAATCCAAAAAAAAAAGACCCGTCGTCTTCCTCTCAATTCTGACCAGAGACAAGACCAAAGCATTCAAGTTAAATAGTGCAACAGCAGCAGTTGGACTTTTTCTACAAAATGATATAAAATATTTTCATGTACATACAAAAAGTACCCCTTTTTTCTTTCAGTTATACACAACCGTCAGTACTTTCACCTATCCTTTTCAGTAACTACAATAGCTTTTTGTTCAACTTTGGCCTGGGGAACCAGTAAATTATGATTTTGTCGGCAGGAAAGAAAGTGAAGCTTTCATACTGCCTGTTTGTGTGTCTTTGCCTATTTGTAACCCTGAAGGATTTCCTTTCGTTTCCTAACGGATGGTGTTTTGTTTCCTGAAAGCTAATTTATCCTGTGCCATCCTCTAAAGAAGAAGAAAATGAAGACAGGGACTGAAGCAAATATAGATAGTTCCAGTTAACTTGTTTCATCCATACGTATTGTATTTATATGACATACACATTTACACATACAGCAGCGGAACAGAACAACACAGCAACAGTAAAAACCAATAATAATGTTTGCTGTTGCTACACTATACATAATACATATCGAGCTGAAGGAGATGAAACGAGAAAGTCCGTCCAAGAAACCATGTCATTTCTTGAAGAAACCGAGTAACCAAACCAGCAAGACAAGCAAAATGGAGAACAGGCGCGCACAGTTTAATAATAGCTAGTGATAGTATTTCTTCTTCCACAACGAGTCAGATTTACACACTCCTCCTCCTCCTCTTCGTCTTCTCTCTACATCTTAAGAGCATTTTGTATTGTATTCAGAGAACGTCCTCTCTTTTACTCCACTCACTCTATCCATCCCCTGTGCTCTTATTTTCGACTTTTTTTCTCGCTCTGAAGTTAACAAACATCGTAAAAGGCAATAACACCAAAAAGTGATCTATACAATTCACTGTTTTACATTAGGGAAATTGCCAAGTCTTCTCATCTCTGTCATGATTAATTTATTTGGCTGCTTCACCTTCACTTGTTTCCTTATACTTGTATGGTGCTGTGATATGGGCAAGCAAAATAAGCAACTTCACAACCCGTTCCTTTTCCCAAGCTGAATGCTTTTTTTTTGCTGAGATTTAAAAGTTGGTGCAAGTTGAATAAAAGAGTTATTTGGCTGCACTATGAAAACTATACAGATATTTCTTACATAAATGGGCAGGACAGCTTACACTTTCACACAACATTGGTAAAAGTTGGTGCAAGTTGAATAAAAGAGTTATTTGGCTGCACTATGAAAACTATACAGATATTTCTTACATAAATGGGCAGGACAGCTTACACTTTCACTCTGCCATGTTGAAAGCCAGTGCTAAAAATGTACCTGTTAGGTGTATATCTATGTGCTACATTAATTTGTCGCATCTATTGTATTCTTACTCTCTATAAATAGCAGACAAAGCCTTGCTGTTAAATGCAATTATTCACGGTTTTACCATTGCAACTTCAAGCATGTCTAAAGATATGACAAAGTCGAAATAAGAAGCAGAAAGTGTCTGGCTAGTTGGTGGAACGTCTAACAATTTGACTGTGGAAAGGGGAGAAGGAATGAAGCGAGGAGAGAGTGAAGAAATAGGAAAGAACGTGTCTTTCAGTTAAAGCATTTAGAACAAATGAGTTTGTAAGCAAAGACTAATAGTGTGTATCTTATTCGAATAAAGTCGACGTAATTACATGGTTATACGATCCGAACTCGTGGATATTCTACTACTACAACTGCTACTCCTACTACTACTACTGACAAACGAAGAGAGAAAGCGAGTCTGATTACTTCAGAGCGAATTACATGCATATTGCTTTGGTAGTTAGTTTTCTTGGAATGTGCTTCTGTTTCTACTCGTTTGTGTCTTGACAAGAAGAAAACGATGCATGAACAAGAATGAAAGCACTTTCTAAATTTAGATCTTAAAACTGGAAACATTGTGCTAACAAGGAAGCTATTACGTGAATGAGTAAATGAGCTTTATGAATTCATATATATGTATGGTATATGGATGCAATGTATATATGCCAACCAGTTAAAATGTCTGTCTTGTGTATGTATGTTTCTCAGCGTACAACACAACGTAGAGCATAATATCCATCTCTTTCCTGGTAACTCTCACTCTTTCCCTCTCACACCAGGCGTTTTGTCTTTGTTCCAATACGACAAACTAACGAATACGTAAC
>JAHZMZ010001979.1:0-29120 GCA_027743805.1 Lepidocyrtoides sp. E14
TCACCCAACAAGATTCGTTGGCATAATATATGAGGAAACTACGGAAAACCTGCAGAATATCCGTTCGCTATTCTATTAGAGAAGTAATGGTAATACAAAAATAGAATTTTTATTATTTTTTTCTGTTCCGAACGTAAGAGCGGGTACAGTAAAGTAGTATAGTTGAAATGCATACCGGAGATGAATTATTTTGCACACACAAGAGGAATTGACTTTTTATTGCTTTGTTTCATTCGTTTATTGATTAATTTTGTTTATTTGCATGATACATAACATATTAATTTTCAATTTTCATTTGCGTTCGTGTTGCATGCAACTAGAATGTAGATAATAATTAGTTTCAAGTTTGACCCATTGATTTGAAGAAATACATTTGTAGCATTTTAAAAATGAAATTCGTATCCCAAAGAGCTTTCCAAGAAGCAAAATACGTCACTTGTCTTTTCAATCTATTTGATGAAAAAAAAATTTCATTATCAGAAACTGACTTGCCAATTCAATTCAACAGAAAAAAAAATATGAAAAATCAAAAATGAACTCAAGCAAACCGCTTTCATAGGTGGAATTTCCTTCCCATGGCCAATGTTTTGGTACACGCGCAACATGAAAGGATTTGTCTGTACAGGGAATCGCAATTTACAATTCAAATGGAAGTAAAAAGAATAGCAATTTTTTCGCTGAACATTTCAAGCTTAATCGAATACCTGATTCATCGCATGTCCAACAGTGTATTGTAATTCAGCAATGTACTTGTAAGAGTGGAATGGTACAACTCTGATGACAAATGCAACAAGATACATTATTATTATTTTTAAGCGCCGTAATGAAATGGGGCGCATTCAAATTATCTCATCTCATTCGTACAAAAAATTAATTTTACATGTTAATTTTTTTACTCTTGCGATTTGAACACATACACACAAGTATATAATGAACCACAGCTTTATGTTTGTTTTTTGTGACGAGACAAGACCAGAGTAGAAAGCTGTGTTGTTGAATTTTTTTGTCAAATATGCTTATGTTAGTATGTACCATGTACCTACCTATCATCATGATCGGCAGTAATGACAAAAATAGCCGGATATTGCGGATAGGTCTTTGTTGATGCATTAATATTGTGAAGGGGAGAATAACTCAAAATTTGCTGCAACTCATCCTCCTTTTCCACATCCCCATACTCACCAATCCACAAATGACCAAGTGTAAAATTGCGGAATCGTAATAGATCCATGATTCTGTAAAATGTTGAGTTAGTTTTTTTTGTCATTTGAACTTCATATCATCACGAAAAAGTTTGTGTGTAAATGTAAAAAATACATACGTCAAGTATATTATTATTTTTTTTTGCTGAAAGTTCAATTTTACAAAATAAAGCACACGGTTTTGTATTTTATTTGGCCTACTCACCCCATGTCCGACACTGCTGCCCCAAAAAGTTCTGGGCGTTTGTTAATAGCTGCAGCCACTGTTGTTGCACCATTAGTACTTCCCATGACAGTAAGTCTCGATGATCGTGTATATTTATTGTTAATGAGAAAGTTGGCTGCAGCAATGAAATCCTCCACTACATTGGGTTTATTCATTCCTCTACCCTCTTTCCACCATGATGTCCCATATTCTCCTCCACCTCGAATATTTGCAATAGCAACTACTCCATCCATATTTTGGGAAAATAATATAAATGGCACATGAAACTCTGGAAGCAAACTTTTCCCAAAACCTCCATCACTGTAAAGAATGCATGGAGCACTTCCATCTAGCACAGTTGACTGATCGAGTACAATAATTGCGTCAATTTTCAAACAATGAGTTTGCAAATTATTTCACTTTCAAGAATACATTTTTTCAATAAACCTATCACAACATAATGGCTCACATTTCGGTAAATTAGTGTCATTGGAACATTAGTTCCATCATCATTAGAGTAAAACACGAGCTCGGTTGAAAAATGATTTGGATCATAGTATGGTATTTCAATCCTATCGTAGACCTGCAATTACAATCAATTACGAAAAACGTTGTGTGATCAAACTTTTCAAGAGTTTTTTTAGATAATGAAGTCATCATAAATGATCAAGTCTATATTTTCGTGTACCTCACTTTCCACAGCATCATCGTCATTAAATTGAAGCTTGTACAAAATTCCTGGATTCAAGTATGACTCAACTCTGACAAACATCTCATTCAAATCTCGGCGACCAAAATGATCCCAGGTGGAAATGCTATCTTCAAATACAATGGTTTTCAAAATATCCCCATCACTTAGCCTACAAATTTCTATTCGCATGTCCAAGTGTTCATTATAACAGACAGCCAGCTTATTGCTAGAACATCACGGTAAGATACCAAGAATTAGCATTTTGAGGTTACCACGCTAAGCAGTTTGTATAATAATGCTGAAAGGTAAATACACGTAATAGCGTTCAAAATCAAGATACATAGTAGCAAATGTTCACCTTGCAACGACTTTGGCCCATACAATGACGGCGGTTGCGCTTTCCTCCACAATAGTAGTCCACTCTTCCTGATCTTTAGATCTGGACAAATCGAAGCTTACAATTTGAAAGTTTGGAGCGTCAGCGTTGGTGAGAAAGAAAAAATTCTGTTCATCATTGGCAAGATACTGCGTAACAATCAAGTATAACATTGCAGTATTTCAGATGAATTCCAAATGCATCATCATTTGCTTATGATTTAATTTTGTTATGATTTAACAAATGCTGCAATTATTTGTAATAAGTACATGATGTTTTCCCAGCTCAGGAAACAGCAATACCAATGGAATATCTCTTGTAATTGCTCCTTTCCAGCCAATGTCCATGTAAAATGTAGCTTGCTCGTTGATTATATCGCCGGCAGAAATTATAAGATAACGGCCGTCCAGAGTAACAGTTGTTGATCTTAAATGTGCGGAAAAATAAATTGTTAGATTTCCTTTTAACCCACAGTAGGTACTTAAGTTTATTTTCTACAAAATTTCTCCATTCTTTACATGATCCAAGTTGGCTTATCAGGAAACTCGACAACCAGAACGTCATCTTCCTGACGTGTTGCCAGCCTATGATAGTACAACTTTTGCTTCAAATTAACGCTGTATTCAGTTCCTGTCATTTTACCCGATTTCGGCTTGGTGTATCGCTGGAGAAAATGATCATAAAATCATGAAATTCTAAGCACACTTATGCATCTTATTTGACTTGTGTTACCTGATAGAAAAATCCTCGATTGTCACCGGTCCAACATAACTCTGTTAATTTTGTATAGTTCAGAACTTCTAAATAGTTTTGACCAGTTGCAACATTTTTTATGTACAATGAAGACCAATCGGATCCATTTTCGGACAATCCATAAGCAATATACTCTCCGTTGGGGGATACTGAATAGGTCGATATTGCGACCAACCCTTCCATGGAGAGTTCATTTGGTTCAACCAATATTCGAGGCTGACCATCCAGGGTCTCTTTGACATAAAGTATACTAGTAAAAAAGTAAATTGTTTTTAATAAGGTAGTTTGGGGGAAAGGGGGATTTCCATCGTTTACAGTTTACAACATATTTCATGTAATTAAGGAAGTAATTGCGTTCTTCCTACCGCTGCTTTTGTAAGCCAGTATTTTCTAGATAAAAGTATCGTAACCCATATTTCTTAGGACATTCGGTTTTCTTGAAATCCCACATTTCGGTCAACTTGGCTCGAATCGCATCTCTCCATGAAGATTTCTCCAAGTACGCTTCTGTAATGTTATTTTGATACTCAATGAAGGTTTGCGTCTCCTCCGAGTCAGGATTCTCCAGCCATCGATATGGATCACTTACCTTTTTATAAAATGTCATGAATTTTATGCAATTATGTACACGTTTTATTTTGATGTAAATCTATCAATGGACATGTTTTTGTACCTTTGTACTCTGGAACGTTTCAGCAATCGTCTCATTTCTTCTCACATCCGGATATGTGAAAAGGTTTGGTGCTCCCAATGCTATGTTTATAGAACAATTAATAGTACAATGAGATACGTTGACATTATGTATGAGGTTAAAGATTTTACACCATGCATAGCTTTCATTCGTTATCACCACCTACCATCCTTTACAATTTGATCATTTTCAGGCCCCGCTTGGACACCCTTGGCAGTGTCATCCTCCTGGTCGAAAAAGTTTGCAACTTCATCCATATTTTTAGCAGTAGATTATTTTTTCTGTGATGATGCGTGAATAAAGTGAAATATTGCGGATAGGAAATTTGTTTACATTTTGATACAAAATCTAATCGAATGATTTTAAAATATCACGACTTGACGTTATCTGCTTAGTGCTCCTTACGATGAGCTAATGCTCAATCAGTCATTAAGGTTTCCATATCATTGCATTTTTGTGCGCGCGTGTGAGAGTTCATAGTGTTTTTGTAATCAAGAGCACACTGTTAGCATAATGACAGTAATTTTTACTGTATAGACTGTTGGTCAACAGTATTTTGATGATTGATTGATTATCCAGTTTTCATACGAATGTGTTGGGCGTAATTCTTTTATATTCAATTACAGCATAAAGACATTGGGAGAAATATGGAGGCGTCAAAAGACTCAAAAACACGTTCACGATCCGAAAACACAGCTCAGAAAGATGCTCAACTGGCAGCACGTGTTGAATTACACACTATGTGGAAGGTATTTACAAGCCTTGCGCAATTTTCTTTGGAACAATTGTTCTTCAAAATTGCTTATGCTCATCGAAAATTTGTAATTGTAGGATCTGGTTCAAACGCAAAGAATTCATGAAATGATAAAATGTTTGCAAGCGGAAAAGCAGAAACTTAAGGTAGTCTCTCCAAATACACATAGCACCACCTCAGCCATATTTATTAAGGCATTAATTACGCAATGCCACTTGACATTTTAGATTCTACACAATATCGAACCAGATTCCGACTTCCTGGAATTCGCGTCTCAACAACAGAACTTAAAACAAGATGGTGCAAAGGGTCAGGGTGAGGGTGCCTCGGAAATTTTGGAAACTAAAGAAAGAAGCAAGTCAATAGACGCAACAGGTGCTGAAACGATTCCAGAAGTCGAAAAAGAACGAAGAAGAAGCAGTAGTTCTAAACGTCGCTCCAGTCTGGATCATGTACCGTCGTCATCAAGGTTAGATGCTCCACCATTACATCGGCCTGCCCATATTAGTTCTCACGCTAGAAGTGCTGCAGAAGTTCTTTCAAACAAGAGAGATTTAACAGATCAAGAATTTGAGGATATTGTTGAACTCTGCGAGGTAAAATATTGCAATAACAGCTCAAAAAAACTCGCTAAGATAAATTTAAAAACAAGCGACCGCCACTCTAAAATTGTAACTATTTGTAGGATAAAATCGAACAAAAGGCGTTACGGGAGGCATTTGAAGAAAAGAGGTCTCGAGAAAGATATTTGCAAAACGCTGGCGAACCACGCGTAATGCTGTACAACTTCATAAACAGCAAATTCTTCGTAAACTTTATGCTTATAACAATAATCACAAGCATAGTTGGAATATTTCTTCTCACTTTTGAGACCATCTCTATCCGATACGGTGCAGATAATATTATAGTTTTTCTATAATGCTCATAACTCAGTTGACGCCATATTATGCAACCTTTATTACAATAATTACTTTACAAGTACACATACATAAATTGCGCTAAAAATCAGCGTTTTTCTTTTTAGCCTGGCCATTAATCATGCTAGACTCGTGCATTATTGGAATATTTTTGGCGGAAGCAATTATGAAAATTATCATATACAAGGAAGATTACTTCATGCAATTATGGAACTTGTTGGATATGCTAATAATAATAGTGCATTTTCTGTAAGTTGACAATGTTGCGGAAAGTTGAGCCTATAAAACCAGTATTTTCGGTTTATATCTGCATGCACGACTCATGTTTGAAAAGTAATCAGGATGATTAAAAAAAATTATTTTCAGAGAGTTAGCAGTGGATTTGACCACCCGTACTCTAGCTCTAAGCACAGATGTGAACTCTAGGATTATATTCAAATTTTTGAAATCATTAAGAGCGTTACGATTACTTCGAGTAATCAAGTAATGTTAAAGAGTAAAGGGCATCGACAGATAAAGTGTTTCTATTATTCTCTCTATTTATGTCAATTTTTATTATTTTATCAGGTTTCTCCCGAATTTGCAAGTAATTGTAGCTACCGTGTTTCAATCAATGTTGTCTATCGGTTCAATTGCTGTCCTGATGTTGCTATTCATGTGTAAGTTTTTATTCAAGTCATTGATGCATAGAAAAATCTACCAAATTAATTCCAGCTTCCAGCGCATTCTAGTGCTGCAAAACATACATCGCAGAGATTTCTTCTTGCAGTTGTGTTTGCTGTAATGGGCCGAGGCATTTTCTCCGAGCATTCTCCAAAAAATTTTGGAAACCTATGGCTAACCTTTGTAACCCTTTTTCAGTTACTGACTCTGGACAACTGGTTTCAGCTGTTAGATGAACCGTCAGGAAAGCTCGCTGACGAGGAAGAGTTTGACTATTCAGAGCGGAGCAACCTTTACTGGGCGCTGGTTGCCTACTTATTCGCTTACTTGGTTTTCGAATACTTTGTTTTTCTTAAGTTAGCGTTCGACATGCTTTTTTCAACCAAGCTTTTCTCGACCACTACAAAAAATTTAATTTTGCATGGTAAAATGTTCTTTATGTTGAATTTTCTGGCAACAGCCTTTTCGTTGCGGTACTAGTAGACAACTTTCAGCTAACTCTGGCGGATGCAGAAATACAAAAGCAAAAGGAAGCTTTGGAGGAGGAAGAGGCTCAGAGAAAATTTGAGGAATTAAAAAAGGAAGGCATTGATCCAAGCATTACTGAGGGTGAAAGGAACATTTAATTTATACAGGTCTTTCAGAACGCAATGCAAGAAATATCAATGCTGAAATATGTACTTTTGTTTGATAGCGGAACATCAAAGGCACAGAACCGAGTTGGAGCAGTTAGGAATGCATGTAGAAGATTACTTTCCCGTGGATATGGAATCTAGGTAAGACTTGTAGTTAAATGCTTTAAAATTTCTTGTCCTGTTTGTCTGTATAAAATAAGTAAAAAATACGGATGGGTAGTAGAATCAATTTAATTTAATTCATATCTCATTGCTTGAAAAAATTCAGCGAGACTGAACTATTATCTGAATTTTACAAGGACCTAAATTCATTAGATTTTGAGCGTTTTCTTTGGAAGCGACGCTTTACGTTGTTCAACATGATTTCTGATACAGCTCTCAATAGTCGGGTAAATCATTGACCAATATAAGAATAAAAATAACTGTTTTGCTTCCTTTTAAATACTCGTTTGCGCTTATTTACTACTCGAATGAAACAATTCTACAGGCCACAAACACATTTATTCAAGAAGAAGATGGCAGTAGCGATTCTTCTCTAAATGATGATGAGGTAGTGGATGCCCCGGTACGCAAAAAATCTTCAGGAGTGAGATATCATGGCAGTGCCGGTGACTTAAAACGAAAACGAATAGACTATTCGGAAGGACTTTTGGCTCAAAAAGCAAATATCCAATCCACTAGTGCAAAATGAGGGAAATAACACAGAGGTGTTAATTCGACAGTTGGAGTTACTATTTTATATCCTCATGCCATCAGTTTTTCAGTTTATTATTGTAACATAAATAGTATATATCAACAGATAGTATCTATAATATAACGAGCATGGTTAAATTAATTTATTTAATTGGTCTTCCTTGGCTGTAATGCGATGCACAATGTGCGGTGCAATTCAAGTAAATAACAGCTTCTTTAAAGTCTCAGGCCCACTGTTCTTCCCAAAAAGCAACGGATGTCTGTTTCACGATCGATCTAAGTTAAAAATAATGCAAAGGTTGTCACTTATCAGTTGATATTTGATCATGATAAGCAGACTTGTTCATGGTGCACTTAAAATGATTAAATTTGCATTTAAAAACATACATGATAACGGGCGTAGTTTCGTAGACTCTCTTGTGGCTCACTAACAACACGGAGCAAGAATGGGTTCGTCTAAATAAATCAAAAATAGACAGTTCTAAACACGGCTCAAGAAACACTGAATTCTGTTGAGACCATACTCCACGGAAGCACGGTTAAAAGTACCTGTCGACTCTTCCCTCCCAGTTGATATTGCAGCTCAGCTATGTACTTGAAGGCAAATATGATAGGAAATTCGTTATCAGGGGACGGTATCAAGACAGCGGGATATTGCACTGACTCGTTAGCAGGTATCCTGATATTATGTAGAGGAGAAACGCTAAGGAGGCGTTGGAACGTTTCCTGGTCGGATGGTGTTGCTGCAACCGACCAGTTGGAGAAAGTAGGGAAACGAACCATGTCAAATCCACTGAAAAAATAGTTAAACATTAGCAAAGTTAATAGGGCGCCGCGCCTATTTTACATATTATGGTGTTGTTTAAATGCTTACACCATGTATGGAATAATGGCCCCAAATAATTCAGGATTTCTATTTGCTGCGGCAGCAACAAATAATCCAAATATCTCAGTTCCACGAGAAATTAGTTTTGAGGGTGATGTGTAGCCATTTTTGACCAAATATTGGGCTGCAGAAATATAGTCATCAAGGGCAGAGTCCTTGTACGTTCCACTGAAAATGCATTAATGAAAAAACAGTAATTTTGTCAATTCACAAATCATTTGATATGTAAATATCTTTAGTTTGCTGGAAAATGGCAAATTGAACTTACTCTGGTTCTTGAACGTTAGGTATGGCAATTACTGCATTATAATCTTTCATGTATGAGAAATATAGTCTGAAATAAAAGTCCACGTCGAATTCCCGTTCCACCAAAAGTGCAAATGAGGAACCGTCCATTTTTATATCCTTACGATGTATAATGACCATTTCTTCCGAACCGTTTTCTTCACTGGGAAAAGTAACTTTTGTGGAGGTGAATTGAGATGCATCATAATTTGTCAATGGGGGTAATACAACCAATGGCTGTCGTAATAAAGGGAAAGTTGTAAATAAATGTCCTTGTTTGTTATGTGACTAGTCCAAATTACTTTTGCTGAATAAGAACTATTACCCGCATGGAAGCCTTATCTACGCTAGTATCCAAACTATTCAATTGAGGCAAGCCTTCAAGTGTCTGTGATCGAAACAAAACTTCGGGATCTCCAAGATGGCTAGAGAAAGTTAAAAGCTCTCCAAATTTCAGTGGAAACATTCGAACGAGTGATCCATTGGTTAGCTCTCGTAGCTCTGCATATGCTCCCGATGCATCCGACGTATAGCCTAGCACAACGTTATTACTGCGGGAAATGCACAAATCAATCAACGTCAACTTTTAAATCTCGTCTCGTTATAGTTTTCATTGTCGATCTTCACTATCGTATTAATTATGCCACCATTTTCATTGCTAAACATACGTTCCAACTGCAGATGCTGACTGTAAAATGTAGTTTGGATTCTCTTTCACTACCACTCGCTCCCTGTTTTCTCCTTTGTTTGCGATATCGATTTCAATAAGTTGGTAGTTTTTGGCGGCCACTCGGGACCGGAAGTAGAATAGATTTCCAATATTTGTTACATATCTCTGTTAAGGTGAAGTAACGTCAAATAATTACAACCCCTTCTAGAATATATCAGCCTTTATACATCATTGTCCTCTCTTTTGAATGATAATATTTCAAATATAACTGACCAACAGATTGGAGTTGGCAGTAACAATGGGTCTGAGTTGAACTTTGCCAGTGTAGCCATTACTTTCAAATTTGTTCAAATCAGCAATGTAAATTGAGTTTGGTCTTCTGGCTTGTGGTTGATCACTGTAGACCCTTGTCTTGATCATGAGATATTGACCATCTTCAGTTGCTTCCACATCAAGTTGCCTGAAGTCGGCAGTAACAATATTATTACTTGTTTCCACAACTGTACATGCTAAGACTAGTAAAATCAGTAAATGCAATGAACACTTACGTTGAGGAGGGATTTTTATGGAAATCCGTGTAGTCAAACACCAGGGCATCTTGAGACTGTTGTGTCCCCAGTCTGTGAAAGTAAATGTAGTTAATTGGGGCGGTTGGGTCATCGTCTTCTTCCTTTGCAGGCTCGGTAACTCGACGCTAAAACAAGAAGCAGAAAAAGTAATCTTAAAGTAGGCGTGCCATGAATGGATTTGAATGAAAATTCAAGTTGACTCAAGTGGAACATCATCAGCGTTATTGAAAAGAAGTAGAAATAAGTATCTAACAATTCAAAATGTACTTACGTGGCTAAAGTAGAAAAATCCACTGTTGTCTCGAATCCAAGCAATTTGTGTGTAGCGAATATCCTCAATGAGATCAGGATATAGAAGATCATTTGTAATGTTTTTCACGCGTAAATTTCCGGTGAGTCTGGGTGCACCGTTTTTCCTTTTAATTAGCTCTCTATACACCAGTACATCTCCATCTCTACTTACGCCCAGGTGTGGAAAAACGAGAGCTCCAGATTCCTCAGAATCCAAAATTGCTCTTGGTTCCGATTCAAGTGTATCTTGTACATTTAGAACCTCTCTGTAAATGTTGACCAAATCATGACAGTCAATTGCGTGCCCAAGTTTATCAATAATATAATCTTATCTTAATCATACAAAATTACTTTCCACTTTGTTGTGAATAGTAGAAATAACGTGATCCACGCTTTTCTGGCTTGCCGTATTTTGGATATCTCCACAATTCCGTTAAGCGTTCACGAATTTGTTGACGGTCGGCACATTCCGTTAAATAATTAAAAGTTAAATCATTCTGAGCGTCAACAAACTCAGCAACCTCGTTCGAATTTGGTCTCTCAAGCCATCGATAAGGATCTTTTACCTGACAAGAAGAAGCAAAAGTTATAAATCTGCATTTTCTTGATTTTTTGCTATCGATATTTTTTATTACCTTTGTTCCATAAAATTCTTCTTCCACGTTTTCATCCCGTTTAACCGGTGGATATTCAATAGCAAACACTGATGCAACTAAAGCTAGTGCTGCAATCTGATAGATTACAAAATACCCCATAATAACAAACGTGTACTTTTTTTATGCAGAGAGTAAGCTATTTTTACACGAAATTGATTTCACTCCCTGAGATCAAACTGCTTCTTATTTGAAGCGTTGACTTTAGAAGACTAAATGATGGCAGTAACAATGAAGAAACTGCTCATTACAAGTGTAATTGTTGCTCATCATGTTCATGAACGAAATCATATTATCATCTTTGCATCGCTGATTAAAGCCGGCTAGTAGTAGTAAGTAAATGATTACTACCTTTGCAGAACTCGTGCCTTTGTTGAAACAAGACGCAAATGTTAAATAGGTACGTCACCACAATGATGAGAATTGTATGCACATATGAAGAGAACCGACATGTGGACCGTGAGTGAATTCATGCACACCAAGCAAAAAACGTGTACCCCACACCATTAATATTTTAAAATGTATTATCTTTTCTTTGCCTTATCATGCACTTCATCACATTAAAGCAAATCCCTTTCAACCTGTATATGGTTAAAAACATCATTACAAGTCTTAAAATTGACCATGCACCATAGATTTTGATAATGAAATTCATACATTAATGTTCATTTGAAATGAGATATTTTCACGATCTATCGTTGTAAAAAAAATCTTGCAAGTCCAGTTTTGACGGTCCGGAAAGATCAACGGCTTCTTTTTCTCCGGACTGAGGTAGACGAAGGTGGTTGAACCTTTTTTGTTGTTAGAGATTGCTGGCACACTCCCGATTTATGTACATACGATTTGTATTCAGTAGACAAGAAAGTAAATGTTCAGAAGCTCACTTTCTCAGAAGAAAACCGTACAAAAACATGCTTTTTGACTTAATAGCATCAGCAATGCTGATTCAGCACTGTTTTACAAAAAAATAGCAATGAAATAAAAATAACCTTTATATTGACCAACATACTTGTTTTTTTAAAAAAAAACTATTTCTTAAAAGTTTCAATAAACTAGAAAATCTCTAAATAGCCTCGAAAAGTGATAGTCGTCGATCCTATAGGTTGACCGTGATTTCGTGTATGACTATATACATGTTACAAAAGGAAAAAGGAAACTCAATGCAGAAATCCAACTTTATTTTTATAAATATCCCTATCGTAAACTTAAACTACTACTACTGTGGTGTACTGACTTTCATCTACAATGCCTTGTAAAAGAGGAAATGGTGATAATGGAAGTAGCGATGATAAAACATACATATGCATGAGAATAAAGGTGAACATTAACTTTAGTCGCAAAACAAGCATATTATACTCTGTTTTGCAAAAATGACATTTTAGCTTATTCGAGAAATAAAGATTATGCCGATTAAGGTCAAATTCTGGGAAGCATTATCATTTCAAAGTGAGTTCTAGGTTAAAATGAAAATAAACCGTGAGTTGGTCATGTTCTTTTTAATCACAAAATCTAATCTCTGGCTTGCTTGTAAATATGCATTTTAAAGAAAGTAGAAAAATACCTAATTTGACTTCTTTAACATGCCATATAAATACAATATTAATATACTTTCATTTCGTTTGCAACAATATTCGTGCATAAACTAAATACAACAATCAAACTTTCTCAAGACCTCGACACCATAGTTGATAGTACATACTTTACTTATCGATGGTGTAAAAGACCTAATACCGACAAAACAAGCTTGTACTTTTTAAAAACTCATTCTGCCCTAGTCACACAATACGCTAAGAGACTTTTTTGCTTCAACAATTACTCTATAAAGCAAATGAGCAGTAACACAACAAATCAAAAATACAACCGGGAGCCGATCTGTCTACATTATTTGTTTTCACAAAAAAAAAAAAAAAACAATTACAATGGCAAGACCGACCTCGACCTGAAAACGTGTTTTTGTACCTATTCTTGGCAGTGATTCAGACGACAAGGCGACTGAATGACGGGAAATGTTCGTGTCTAGCACCACAGATATATGTACCTCGACAACAACTAAACGAAACAGAAGATTTGAAAGTGGAAATTGTTGTACTTGTTTTAGTATTCTGGCATGTCGTTCTGATGCCTAGCTTAACCAATGTCTCATAAATTACTGATTGACCCAGAAAAACATTACACAGAAAATTTTGCATTGTAGACAATGTGTATCATCATGACTCTACGCATAAATTAATAAAAATTGTACTGACTGATCAACGGAGGAAACGTTTGATGCTGAAATGGCAACATTTGAAAGTTTGATTAAAATAAGAAAAGGGCCTGTTTGTGCATTTTCTATGTACATAACCAGTCAATTGTAAATCTTAAAAATTACCTTTATTTCAAAATTTTTTTTTATTTTATCAGTCAATATTTTATAACCTACTCGATCTTAGGTTTAAATTTTTAAATACATTTTTAAAGTAATTTCCAAACACTACCGTCATCGTAAATTCTTGTAATATCCCGTTCTGGCCCTTCCCTGTGAGCAATGGTACTGAAACTTGATGGTCGTATGATGTCGCAATGAGCTGTACTCGGTCTTTTTGCAGGGGACATAAACAATGGAGGTAATCGAATGCCTCCAACAAAAGGAGATAAGGTATCTATTCTGTCTTGTCGTTGATATGTAGAATCGGATTGTGGCAGAGGAAAAGGATTTACGCAGTGAGTTGAATGTGCACTGCTTTTATGTGAGTTTAAAAGGCGATTCGGCTGTAGGGCGCTATTATTGGAAAATCTTTTTGGTTTCAAAATTTTCCGACTAGAAAGTTGCTGTTGCCACTTTTTCAGATACTGCGGAACCTCAGGAGGTGCAACAAATTGAAATTGTTTGTCAGGCATGCCTAAACAAGCAGGAATGCCATGAAATATAGGTCTTCTTGCAGAGTTGCCGTTGCCACAATTACGTCGTGAAAATAGATACGCCTCACGCTCCATTGCAATTAATGACTGATCATCTAAAGATAAAGCATTTAACTGGTTCTCTTCGTCAGGCTGGACAGAGTCGATCGAAAAGGAAATTTCACTTTTATTTGCTTCTGCTGAACTGGATAAGAATGTTGGTAGTCGAAACTGGGTTACGTGTGGACTCTCTGGACGGACAATGCCACGCCTATCCACAGTGAAAAACTGCGGGACAAGCGGAGGCTCATAGAGCGCACTGAAGAGATCAGTCGTGTTTTCGGAAACTGTGTCGATTTCTGAGATGTCTCCTTGAAGCAGTTGATTATTATTTTTATCCATGTCAATCCATTTACTGTTATTCATTTTTAGAGTTGATTTGTGCTCTTCTTCCAAGTTGTCATATATTAGTTTCAACAAGGATGCAGTTTCAGGAATTGATGTAGCTGGTTCTGATTCACATTTTAAGCTTGAATTTAGTTGTTCGACTTCTTTTTGAGACGATTCAATCTCCAAATTTTCTGTGCCCTTCACATTTTCTGAAATCTTACTTTTCTCTGCACCATCAGTTTCTTCTACTTTTTCAACTTGCCCATTATTAACTGAAAGTGCATGGTCATCTGTAATGTCGGTAGCGTTAATAGGTGATGAGCACGTGTCTTCATTTTCGAGTGATACTGCATCCTCAGCAGTTGCTGACTTTGTCGACACTATTGCAGCAGTATTGCTCCTTTTCACAGTTAGTGTCGACTTACACGGATTAACTTTAGCCTTTCGGTAAGTTGCCGATCCTTTTACCTTCTTTGTTTTCACAAGAACGGCATCGGTACTTTTGCACCTTCTTGGAGGAACTACAATAATTGATTCGTTCTCTTCTCTTATTCTACAAGGCTCTGAAGTTTGCTCAACTACTTTTCTCTTTGGCATGTACAAGATTTGAATATCTGATTCATTATCCATATTGCCATTTGGCGAGTTTTCCACCAATCTGACTTTCTTTTTATTTGAGGATGATCCCATCAAAGGAACGTCAATGTTTTCCATGATTTCTTGTATCGAATCTTTTGTCAATGCCGTAGAACTGAAAATGGAAATGGAGGACTTGCTTATTTTCACAAAAAATGCAGGTTTCTTGTCTCGAGGTTCTTTGGGATTTTTTTCCGGTTTTTTTTCTACGGCTGCAGCTGCTTCTCCTGGGGCTTCTTCTGTACAGTGCCCTTGAGCCTTTAGTCTTTCATTTACTAATGGAGTAAAATTATATCTACCACTAAATATAACGGCAACTATTCGGAGAATATTTTTACGTGTAATACCGTCAAAGCTGACTTACCCGTTGCAATAATCCCTTTTAACAAACTCTGTCTATCACTTTTAAGATGGTTTAGATGAATTGGCACAATAATTTCACCGAGATCTCTAATTAGTCTATCGTCTTCTTTTATAATGTGGAGGAAAGGGGCCAATCTTCGCGGGAAATGAATAAAATCTTTGGGAGGCTTCTCTTTCACTTTCGATCTGTAGGAATAAAGTTGACAGTTTCTGACAAATGTACAATAACGTTTACTTTTTAAAAATGACTATACTTACATGAATTTTTTAACGATTTTTAATTGTTGACTTTGCATATACTTCAACATTTTTTCTGAACGTTCAATTTCATAGTACAAATTTTCTATATCAAGCCTTTTCATCTTGGTATGTTTTAATTCTTTCCTAAGCTTTTTCCAGTGCGACCTATATGATTTTTACAGAGAGAAAGAGTGTCTAGAAAACGGAATGACTTGGGCGGGGAAAGTAATTCAATCTGATAAAAGGTTCATGTATTAACACCTATATATTTCAAAATTATGTTTTCCATTATCGATTGTGTCCTCCAATTTGCGTAGCTTTTCTTGAGTAGATATCACTTGATCAGAAAGCTCATGGTTCATAATGTTGGTTTTTGTAAAATCCTTGTCACGATCACTTGGTTTATCTTGGTGTGCTCGATAGTCTACAGTTTGGGATGACATTGTTATGCGCCGGTTACACCACGGACAGCTAACTTTGCACATTGCATTGGACCTTCCTCTGTATATTTAAAGTGCGTGTTTTATAACCACTCGTTTGCAATATCATGAAAAGAAAGACCCTTCGGGAGTAAATTAAATTTGAAGCTTACTCTCTAAATAGATAACAATAATGTCTTAAACAAAATTTGTGAAACAAGTGACCACATTGGGCGATCACTATTTCTTCATGATCTTTGTGCTTTCCGATAGCCATTTTCGTATCACGATGCGCTTGAATTGTACTCTGTAGATGTGGAGCACGACCTTTGCCTCGTCCAAATTTTGGAAATTTGAGTTTAGGGGGTGCTCCTGGACTAGATAGCGGTTTTTTACAAACTGGACAACACAAGTCCTCTTCTTCTATATTTACAGCATTAGATCCCATAAGAATAGGCGTGGTAGGCTATCGCTAGTAAAGAGCTAACCATTCGGTATGGCGCTTTGGAACGTAACTGGATATGTACCCTTTCTAAAAACAATTACTAGTAAACTGTCCATTAATAATAGGTCTGAAAAATATTAACATTGACCATTACATGAGGAGGGTTTGGTGGAAGCAGAACGAGTGTTACGATTCGCTGAGCACGACTGGTGAAGGAAAAAACATTGGTACAGATCCATATTTGATAGTGAAAGTTGTATTGGACGTACTCAAAATTTGGAAAACAAAGTTAATTTTCTTTTTGATGTCCTTACATGATGCTTCAAATTAATATTGGTAATGTACACATGTATACATTTATGCTAATGTTACCTTGGTTTGTGGTTAACCGCACATCTATATCCAAAGAACGAATGACTAGGTGGAAGCGGGTGAAAAGTCATGCAGACCGTTTGATGCAAATTAGGAAACAAGTTTTTTTTGAACGAACGGATATAAAATGGTTTCAGTACAGGGTTTTATTACTTCACTGGTTAACTAGCCAAGAATATACGCTTATAAAGTTGAAAAGAAAAAAGGTTACAGTTTGAGATTATAACAAGTCGAATGGCGATTAATTAGCGAGAAGTGCAAAAATCACGAAAAGAAATCAGTGACTTCGTCAAGCTCTCGTTGTCTTGCTTGTTTATGAGCCCAGCGCGCCTCCTCTAGTTCAGGGGGAACTTTATATTTCTCATGAAAAATCCTTTCCTCACAAGTCGGGCATTTTTTGCCACCTGGTAAAAAGGGTGAAAAATATGTAAAGTCATTTTAGCCCGTGATGTAACCAACTCTGTTGATGTTGATCATGTAATGTTGAGGTTACCTTGAAAAGGAGGCGTCTTCATGTATTTGATCAAGCATTTTAAATGAAACACATGACCACAGTACAATCTTTCGACATGCCCTTTACTGTTGCTTTCAATAACAACATTGGCTGGGTCCTGTTCATCATAAGTTTGGGTATTTTTTTATTTCTTTTTTCTCCACAATTTCACGTTCCAGAATTTAAGGAAACTTACGTTTGGGAAGGCTTTTATATTGCACCCACAGCATACTTCATCTACATATCTATGAACACCCTCTACGAGAAATTTTACAACAGGATATAAAGAGGGCTGTTTTACAAAAGGCTGCGCCACTTTCTTTTTACTAAGTGGAGGCTCAACACATCGACGAGCGATTTCGATCATTTGTGCTTGAAAATATCTTTGAAAAACGGGTGGCATATTGGTCTCATTTGTTTCAATTCTGGGCGATAATAAAAGCCATAATTATTAACTTGAAAATCCTTGTGTTTTTGTGTTGGTTCTATATGGATCATCAATTAGCTTGAGCTACCTTACTTGATTTGAACTTGGGGATAATCTTCCGGAACATGATACACTGCATCGTAATAATACTTCTCCTTTCTTGCAATTACGTTTACACATGACTGTTTCTGTTTTAAAAGGATTCCATCTTCACTTTTCAAGATGTCGCGTTTAATATTTGAGATCTCTTCCGCACAACAACAAAGGGGTTTCTCCTCGAGAAACTTGGAAACTTTTTGCACTGCTCTTAAAATCTGAAACTCGCCTGAAAATAAAATCAAACATGCTGATAAAGTAAGCTGACTTATTCAATAATCTTGTTTGAAAATCTTGCCGACAAACCATGCATGTATGTGTACATAAACTTACCGACGCAATTTTTGCATTCATCTTCACATTGAGCTGCTAACCCAGTCAGCAAATTATGTCCCAATGTTTTCGACGTAAGCTCTACTAGCATGTTACTTTGAGGATACAACTCGGGAAATCGCAAGGTCATTATCAGCGTCCTGAACTTTGTAATACTATAAAAATTAATCATGTCCCCATTTTGTATCCAGTTTCGCACAGATTTATGCAAATATTTACAGTTATGTATAATTATTGGTAGTCATTTAGCCATGACCTGTGGGCTGACCTTATTTCTAGCTTAACGTATTCTTGACACCACGTCATGACTTTAGTAATACTCGGTACTTTCACTTGTACTTTGCTTCGAAGTTCATCCAGTTCCTCCTGTAATTTTGCGTTTCCCATTGCAGAGGGCTTCCAAAAAATGATTTGTAATTCTCCTCTCAACAAAAATCATCAGAGGAAAGGACTACCCTGCACAGTGAACGTGCACAATGACTGTTGACGAGTAAGTAAAATAGGTATGAATTTCAGTTTGCACAGGAGTACATAAACAAGCGAGAATTTACACATCAATCACCGTTTCTAGTAAATTTGACAAATCTTACCCACCGGTATTTTGGGTTTGTTTCCATTCAAACTGTAATTGTAACCATTTAATTTGTGTGGTCGGTAGTGTGCATTAGTTTGATCTGCTGAGTAGATTCTTCTCATTAAGCGCTATCTTTTTTACTTCAATTCATCAATAATATGCTACTGCTACTACTACTATCATCATGTATATAAAAGATCTACTTTACGCACACTATTGCTCTAGTAAGCAGAGTCCGCTTAGCGGACTGTACGCACAGAAAGTAGTTGTCAGGTGATTTTGGCCGATGATCTTGAATACCCAACTACACACACTCAAGCTCACAACAACAGTAAGCGTTTTTGGGAAGCTGATGAAAGAACGGGATGATCACAGTTTCATAATGCAAAATATTAAAAATTTAAAGAAAAGTTTTGGAGAAAACACTCAGTGTAGCTACTAAACGTTTTTGAAAAGATAGTCCCAAATTTTCATTACGTTCACTGAGCTCCAACAGGGCCCCTGACTCAGGGGATTTTCACAAATGAAAAGCGCAAAAATTTGGCTGATAAAGAATAATATTGAAACTACATAGGTATTTCAATTCGAAGTCTTAATTTTGCATACAGGAAAGAGTTGCCCATGCGTTCAACTTTCACACATTGAGCATCTAACTAGCCAGAAAGTAAAACATTCAAGAGTTTCTGAAAAATTTGTTCCGCAGTTTACTATTTTACAAAACAACTTAAGTTATGATGATGTTTCCCTTGTTTTACAGAACGCAAAGCTTTAGCAATCTTGCCCTATAGATAAAAATGGAAGGGACATTTACTTAATTGATTAATTTCACCCAAAGAGCCGACTAGCAGCAGGTATTCTAAAGATAAATACCGTAATTAATAATCAAGTCAACTATTTAAATGCGTTCGCAGTGGAATTGAAATAGACATTAAATTTGGGAATTGGGGCAATGTGAGACCAAACTTTTTCAAGACTTAAAAACATTACACAAACTTGACTTTGTGGAAGAGATGATGACTTTTCCTAAATTACGCCCTGAGATGCTTGACTTAATGCTAACTGCTACAATTGTGTCTGTGCGTACATATGTACTGCAAATTGTAGTCTTCAATTCGTTTTTTATTATTTTTCTGGTTTATGGTTTCATTCGTTATTAGGATCTCTGTAAAGCTCTGACGTGTGCTCTTCCAAGTCCCTTGTTGGCATATAAAGGATTTCCACATCTGATGTTGATGCGTTCATACTTTTTGATCCACCAACAGGTTTAATTTCTGATGGTGCAGGAGGGAAAAGAACATTCATAGTATGTATTATCTGTTGTACCGATTCTGTGGTCAAGTTAGAAGAGCCGACGGAAATGGAAGGGTCCTCCGCAGGGTCCGGCATAGTAGACGTTGTTTTGGACGATGACTCCTCGATGGATTCCGTATGCAAATTTGGAGAAGCTGTCTCAGGCACTTTTATACTATCACCCTGAACCCTCAGTTTTCCGCACACTAAACCAAGGCCAATCAAAATGTGTTTTAAAAACATTCATGTAAACATAAATCATGTAAAAAAAATTAGGCTGGAATTATGCTCACCAGTTGCAAAAATTCCTTCTAGTAAACTTTGCCTATTACTTTTCAACAATTCATTGACATGAATTGGCACAATGATTTCACCCAAATCTCTTACCAGTCTATCGTCCTCTTCAATAATATGGAGAAATGGGGCTAAACATCGAGGAAAATGAACAAAATCTTTTTCCGCTTTCTCCTTGACTTTCGCTCTGAAATACAAAGTTCAAGAGGAATGCATACATTGTAAGTAAAAGTTTAGAAAAATTAAAAAAAGTTTTCAATATTGGGATTCAAATGAATTGATGAACATATCTACTCACATAAACTTTCTAACAATTTTTAATTGTTGATTCAGCATAAACTTAAACATTTGTTCTGATCGTTGGACATCAGCGTATAAACTAGCTGTTTCAAGTTTTCGCTCTTCGAGGTTTTTTAACTCTTTTTGAATCATGCTACAGTAAATCCAATCCAGATTAATGAAAATGAAATAGTGAAAAGTAATCTTTTCGTCAAATGAAATCACTCTTTGAGGTTGTCTTGAAAAAATGGCTAATGTATTAACACCTAAATATATCATGATTATGTTTTTCTTCTGTAACTTCTTTTGAGATCTTTTTATGATTTTCTTCAACTGTCATTAATTGCCCCGATAATTCATTATTCATTATACTCGTTTTCGTAAAATCCCTGTCACGGTCAATCGGTTTGTCCTGGTGAGCTTTGTAGTCCACAATTTGGAATGATAGAAATGAGATTTGCCGATCGCACAGCGGGCACAAAATTTTTGTCTTCAGATTTGGCCTCCCCCTATTCAGTTATAACAAGATTGCTTATAAATCAGGGTTGCAGTTGGTTGAGTATAGTTTCATAAAGTATTATTTAATTGAACAACTAAGCTTACTCCACAGAAAAAAGACAGTAATGCTTTAGACAAAACTGGTGAAATAAGTGACCACACTTTGCTACCACTATTACTTCATACTCGTTAAATTTTTCAAC
Source organism: Lepidocyrtoides sp. E14 (assembly GCA_027743805.1). Taxonomy (NCBI): domain Eukaryota; kingdom Metazoa; phylum Arthropoda; class Collembola; order Entomobryomorpha; family Entomobryidae; genus Lepidocyrtoides; species Lepidocyrtoides sp. E14. Next base: position 21,167 of record JAHZMZ010001979.1, read on the forward strand.
TTTTGATTTTGAGTGACGTGGTGTCTGATTGTTAGACTTGGAATGGGGAGAACGATGTTTACGACGGTTTCGTTTACGAGATTTTGACGTTGGGGTAGGTGTTAGTGGGCAGGATAAAAGTTTACTACAAACTGGACAACGTAAGTCATCTTCTTCTGGATTTCCAGCATTTCCTTCCATAAGAAATTCTTATTAAGAATATGATGAGTTTCTGATAAAAGTATAAAGCTGTATCACAAAGGCTGACAGCAAATTAGGTCTACTAAATTAATATTTTACAGGTTTATGAAATGCTGTGTATGAGACATGAGAGCTGTACTTTAAATTTTGAAAATGGGTATAGTTTTTGTTTTCTTTGTCTTTGATCCAATGTGAGAACTAATTGATTAAGAAGTACATATTTTTTATACAATCATACTGTATTCTGCACTGATTCTTATTGTAACGAGCCAAGTATACAAATTATGCCCATTTAAAAAAAAATTCATGGTGTATGACTAATATAAGTTATGGCATTTCATTCAAAGTACCCTCAGCGACGCAATTGCAAAAGTATTTAGGGGCGAGATATGTTTACTGACCATGTCGTACAAAAGGAAAAATTGCCCAAATATAGTGTGTCTAGCTGGGTTACCTTATTGGTCCAACAAGACCAGGAAACTTAAATGGTTTATTATTTTTCAATAGAAGAATAAACCATTTCTGAAAAGACATTCGGAGGATTCACTTTTCACACGTTAGCTTTCAAAGTGAATGTCCTGGCCTCGCCTCGTTCTCATATGTCATCATGTTAATTAGGATTTACATAACAGTGCAGGTATTTAGTAATTTTCGTGTAGACAAGACAAAGTTTTCTATCTGAACCAATTTTCCAATTTTTACACCAACGAAATATTCACATAGGATAACTCAAGGGAGCCTACTACGGAACGTCGCTGGATGTAGCAAATAAAAAAATCAAATAATTTCAGTATTAGGTAATTACGTATAAAATAAATACATATATGCTATACCTAAGATTGTCTTTAATACCTACCCTACACATTATGACTGGCAAACATTTTTGCACACAACTTTGTTGCCACATCCAGTCTTAGTTAACCTTGCAAAGATTACGTGTGTAATTGTACGTAGGTGTAGGCAATTGCAGCATTTACATATCATATTATATATCATCTACTGATCTTTCTAAAACATTTTTTCCATTTAATTGAAATTGATTTGATTGGTCAATAAAACAGTTTAAAAAATGATTTGCACCTACGCATCTTGTTCATTTTTATCATGAAGAACTCTGAAGAAGTAAACATGACCTTGAAAAAAATCACGACAAAAAAGATAACTCACGGCAAATTACTCAATACTCATCCAACCCAAAAAATTGGGATAATAATAATTGTACATGTATAAGCACTAAATTCTTATCTCCACTGGACTGAAGATTCTTCAGTCATAATTCCATAATATCAGTTTATTCCCACAAATGAATACTAAATGCTGACTGGCCATCGAAGGATTTATATTAAAGGAACATTATTCGTGGTGAATGATACCTAATGAAGATGTATAGGTATTAGTACGGCAATGGTAGTGCAACATCAATTGATGTTGATACATAAGTACTATTCATAAATATGTTATGCACATTGGAACTGCAAACTATGTACATGGGAGACAAATTCTCACTTAATTGTTTCTTTAAAAAGCAATATTCATTGTGAAAGTGAAGATTACATTTTTGTAGTTTTACAGCTCGGTTTACAGAAGGCTTCATAAAATAACACCATGTCGTGGGGCATTATGAGACAGCTGTTGTCGAAATTGAAGATACTATGCATAATTTTATCTTTTTCCCTTGATTTTTCTCTGGCTTCAGATTTCTCTGAGCATGATCCTCCTATTGCTGAAACTCGTCAAGGTTCCTTGGAGGGCCTGTCTCTGAAATCTAGACAAGGCAAAACATACTATGCTTTCCGAGCAATCCCTTACGCTGAATTTCCTGGAAGATTTCAGGTGTGCAAAAATTGGACAAAAATAATGTTTTTAAGGTTTTATTTATGTCCAGAGAAGCCGTACTCTGGTGAAATTTAATCAAGTTTTCAAAGTGATTGGGTGATTTGATTCACCCTCCCAGGTAGCAACATCGCATGCTTCATGGGATAACGTTCGACCAGCAAAAGAGTTTGGAAGCGTGTGTGCACAATATGATAACTTTATAAAAGTCGAAGATGCCAACTTTTTGGGGGAAGAAATGTGTCTTTTCTTAAACGTGTACACTCCAACGGTAACAAGACAGTATTATAATGAACAGTTTCATGGGCTACCTATCATTGTATATAACATTTTGAAATTAAACAGTTTACATATACTAACTGCGAAATTTTAACTTTCCAAAAGCTGGATACAAATGCTAACCTTCCCATTCTATTCTATATTCATGGAGGAGGTTTTATAATGGGATCAGGGAATGGATTTGATGGAAAATATTTTGCTGACGAGAATGTTATTGTTGTAACAATCAATTATCGGTTGGGTCCATTGGGTAAGATCTAGTTTGATGAAGTATTGGGGTAGAGAATAAATTGGGAATTTAATAAAATGTACGTTTTAGTTAATGACTAGCTCGTTGCTTTGTTTGAGGTTTCCTGAGTTTTGGCGAAACGAATGAAGCTATAGCCAACATAGGTCTCAAAGATCAGCTACTTGCTTTGAAGTGGGTGAGAAAAAACGCCCGCGCCTTTGGTGGGGATGGTTCAAAAATAACAATCGCTGGAAATAGCGCTGGAGGAGCATCAGCACACTTTCATATGCTGTCTGAAAAAAGTTCTGGTATGAAATTAATGTTTTGATGTTAGCGTTTTATAATATTCATTTCAATAGTCTTTTGCTTTTTGAATGATGACTCAAAGGTTTATTTCGAGCTGCTATTTCCCATTCTGGTACGGCACTATCATTTTGGGCTGTTCAACAAAATCCCAGAGAAAATGCAATAAAATTAGCAAAGCTGCTCAGATGTCCCATTCCTGAAACAAGAGAATCCTCAACAGAACTAACCATCTCATGTTTGAAATCTAAATCTGCAAAGGAAATTACTATGGCCCAAATCGAGCTCAAGGTACTATGTCCTGTATTTGCTAAATTTTCTCAAAGTACACGATGTACACTTTCATAAAATTTTATATGACAAACCATCAAAGGAATGGATGATGTACCCGGTTACAAACTTTGGACCAGTAATTGAAAGTAAAGGAGAGGATAGTTTTATTTCTGAACAACCAGAGACAATACTCCGTAGTGGGAGATATAACCAAGTGAACTGGATAACAGGATTCACGGAGGATGATGGCGGCATATTGGATATTGCATGTAAAAGATGTGATATTAATGAGTTACGATTACGATATGATAGATGAATTAAATGGCAGCTTCTTGACTGGTTTTCAGTAATACTAAACAACACCATCACAGAAACGCTAGAAGATAAGTGGGAGGAAAAGGCCCCATTGATCATGGGGTATGAGTACTTGCCAGAAACTGAGCAGAATCTCATTTCTTCAAAAATACGAAGCCATTATTTTGATGACTATGAAATTGAAGAGATGACTTGGGCATCCCTAAGAAATATGCTGACAGACAGATACTTTCTCGAGCCTTTGGTTTCTTCAATAGAGCTACAGTCTCAACACAAGGGTCATATTTACCCTTACATCTTTAGATTTTCAGGTGACTTCAGTGCAGTTCAACCACTTTATGGTCTTGAAGGCGATCACGGTAAGAAGACTCAATATTCCTTCTTTAGTTGATTAAACTTCATTGTTTTGTAAACTCCGTCGAATTTTTTTTCAGGCATAGTTCACGGTGATGACTTGCAGTATTTGTTCCCAGGAGGTGATGTCGGCGCGCCAGATTACAGTGGAGACACACCTGCAGAAGTGGTGGAATTTTCTCGAAAATTTGTAAAACGATGGGCAAACTTCATACAAACGACGTATGTATGAACATTGAATTGATTTCTAACTGTAACTGTACTATCTAACCATACCTCTGTGAACGAACACACACTGATTTTTTCCCTTGGAAAACAGTGTGCCAGCAAAATTGGAAAATGAAAACCGTGACTGGAAGAACTGCATCAACTACCATCGTAGCATGAATTCTTCCAATCCATTTTATGAAATCGCAGTAACAGCTGGAATATGGGATGAAGATATTCCAACAAGATTAAAAGTTTGGCATGAACTGTTCCCAACGCACAAGACTGACTCAAAGAAAGTAAAAACTGAGCTCTAATAGAAAATGGTTACATGAGACGCATGTCTTTTGTTTAATGGCTGCCAATACTAATAAAGAGGTTTGCATACTTGCATACCAAAAAATAAAAATAAAATCAGGAATACAAATTTTAATGCTCAAAACATAAACGATGTAACAAATTTACATTTGTGGCGGAGGAGGAGGAGGAATATTTAAAAACTGCTGTCCAGACGGAGGTGGTGGTGGCGGCGGTGGCATACCTCCACGTGGTTTATGGTGATCCATTTTGAAACTACATTGGAGGAAAAACTGCTTTGTATCTTTATTCCAGAAGGTCCAAAATTTTGTCTCAGTCTATGCAAAGAAAAAGACATGCCTTGCTTTTCATTTCACTCCAAATAATAAAAGGAATAAAAAAATAAACAACAATCAATACCTTATCAACTTCTCGACTTGGAACCTTAAACCCAATGGTTTCATATGGCTCTGCAGCAAACAAAATGTACTGCCATTTACGGTCTGGAGGTTCCACTCTTTGTTCATATGCAGACATAAATCGATGACGGGGATTTATTCCATCAGCAATTTCTGGGTAATCGATTTGAAATAACAATGATTGTTGTCCCATTTCTGGATCGCGTTGCTTTGTAACACGATAACCCGGTCGGCCAATTTTAACAAAGCGTTTTGGTTCAACCCTCGGCTTTTCTGGTGCTGGCTGAAAGTACAAATATTACGGAATCTTAACTTGGAATATTTATAAATTTCCTTAAGTATGGCCACCGCGGCTATCTAAAAATTGCAAAGTTTTGAAATATGAAAAAGCCCGTTGCTTGTAAACCTTTGTCTGTAATTAAGTAAACTTAGATTTCATTAAATGTTCAATCTGATTCCACTACTCCACTAAATTGTAGATTCAGCTTTATATATCTGTTGTTGTTGTTGGTCTCCAACCCTTTCAATCCGAGCAAATTTATTTTTTGCACTGAATGACTGTACTACTGTTTCACTTCTAAATTCTGCCCATTCACTTGCTAAACGTTCTACTGAATAATTACTGATTGATTACTTCCAACTTCCCAAGTGTCAACAAGATTAATTAAGGAACTACATGATTTTACATGAACCACACTGCTGAGTATTGTTTGTTTTCAACCAGCATACCCATATTTGCCGCGCACGAGCACAAACCTATATGTAGTGTTTATTTTCCCCTGTTTTGCTGTCCTAAGCTAATCTGCTGAAGAAATGACAACTTGGGCAAAAAATGTGGCAAGAAACTTGCGATCAAAGAATGGTTTAGTTTTAGTTTAGTTTAAGTTGTACATATAAGCAAGAAAATTGGCAGTAAAAATAGTATTACTCAACTACTGACAGTTGACAGTTAAATTGGTCGTGAATTATCTACTAGAACGAAATTGGACTGTTAATTGATGTACGACGTATTTACATCAAAGTGATTAATTGAACTCGCCAGTCAGTTCACAGTTGTGAGGTGGCGGTCGTGCGGGTCGCGGAGAAAGTTGAAAGCGAAAGTAGGGTGGCAAATGGCGGTAGCAGATAAGGTGGAGCAGGGGTTACTTGGAAGATGAAGTGAAAGTGCAGGTAATAAAGAAATTGCATACAATATTGCGTACGTCTTTTTTTAATACTCAAGTGAAAATTACATAGTCGGATGTTTTGTCGTAATACCCTTCTTTACGTTTGAAATCGTCCATCAACCGTTACATTTTTATCAAGCAGTTGCTGTTTGTTGGTTGGGCCGGACTGGACCATGAATTTCATTGTTTATTCATAAACAAAATATCTTTATCATTCAGATATCATTGATCTAGATACCAGAAACAAGAAGTTGACGCGCTCTTCCCATTGCCAATTGCGATTGCCAACGTCCAGCATAGTAGTAAGGCTTTTGCTATCAAAAATTATATATTTATATTTTATACATGCATAGTTGCCAAAATCTCATTTTTGTTGTTTGCTGTTGTATTCATGCTTCCATTCAACTTTCACTCAATGCTAATCATAAAAATATTCCGAGTTCTAATTTTAAAAATGTCTGCTGTGAAAAGATGAAAAAGAAAAACGTTTTTCTTTGATCAGTAGTCTTCCAGAAATCAGTAATGCACAATTGTAGGATGCATTTACACTTTCTAAGTTTTACCATGTAAATAAATACGTAGGTTAAAATGAGCAGTTGCAGTGAAAGTTGTATGAAAAACATTTTCAAAGAATCCACATCCACAATAGACATAGACTGATCATTGATCCATTAGTTGTATATTATATATTTCATCTTGAATTGCGACCAAGCGCTGAATGAAATATTTTACCAAGTAGCAAAAAACAGAAAAACAAAAATATAAGGATAGCCAGATATCTTTTGACATTTCTTTCCATTAAAACAACATGCGAAACTTGCAGTCATTCCTCTGATTTCCTCTAGTCACTTTGCGTAATATTGCAGACTGAAATTTGCAATATTGCAATTTGCAACATCGTAAGTTATGCTGTTGTTTCAATTTTTGCACCCAACTTGGATAATCCAAGTGCGCCAGTCCGATGGTGGATGGCAAAGTCACCATATTCGACATAAAAGAATGCCGTGATAATTTTGACTTCATCCGATACGGGCCATTCCGGCGGCTGGTTCATCACTCAAGCATTCCATTCCATTTTATTACAGATCTGTGCAAGTAGTATGTACATATATTTTTCTTTGGAAAAAATGTATGATGTATGAATGACACGACATATTTGAATCGTACTACTCGAAACTTTGATCTTGATGTACCTTTTTACTCATGTATGTACAATCAAATCAACGGTTGAAAATTCACAAAAGCCTTTTCCTCTCTCCTTCAGCTATAAAGTTTTATCATTAATCATTACAAATCCCCGGGGGTGGATCATTAGAAATAAGTATATAGATAGACAGTCATTGTGACACAAAAATCATACTAGCATGTATACTCAAGAGTCATATTGCTAAGCTTTACAGATTTGTAAACCATAAAAAATTTAGTGTAATAATCATGATGACAAGACAATGACTCATCGTCCTGAACAATTGGCAAGTTGAATGAAACATGGGTTTGCGGAAAAATAAAATAGGATGCAAGTTTAGACCAGTAAATTTGACAATCATTTTGTTAGGTTGTGATGAATGTGCGAATGGAGTTTTTTAATTATATTTTTGCAATTTCTTTTCTTATTGTAGATTTTAGACTTGAATAATAAAAAAATAAACATGCTTTTAACCTTGTGCATACTCAAGTCAAGTTCGGTTGTCCCTGCTTTAGTCAAACTTACATCGGACAATTTTGGCTGGTTCGTGCTCAGTTCAAAAATATGTTGAACAGAATTAGTTTGGTTCGTTACTGAAATTTTTCCATGCACAAGTATTCTTCTGTTGCACTACCAGAAGACAAAAAATAGAAACAATCTAACCGATAAACGTTAAGTTGTAAAATACAGTATACAATCCATTTATAATGCTGGAGATTGTCATTCCACAAATCCCATTGATTATTCGACAAAATCTAAATTCTCTTCGGATCGAAGTGCGATGCGATTTATATTCATTCATTATATCCATCCATCCACATTTTCATAAATAGCATGTATCATGTTCATGTACTACTATGTATGTACTTCCTCGTCTGTTTATTAACTCATGATGATGAGAGTTCTTGCTACA
>JAHZMZ010001980.1:0-15892 GCA_027743805.1 Lepidocyrtoides sp. E14
GGCGATTTTAAAAAAGTAAAGAGGGGACCAACGACCTACAACAACCTAACCTAACCTAACCTAACCGAACCTAATTCAAAATGATAAGGGGGGACCCTTCTCAATTTTTTTTCGCCGTATTCGTAATGTCAGCCAAAATATGGGTAAATATGTCTATTAGTCATCATCATCATATAATATGAAACAAGGCACATAATTGTTTGTGCATTATTTTGCCAGAATATAAGGCACTTGGAGGAGTTTCCAAACGACAGATCCCTGCAGCAAGGCTCGAAAATCATTGTAACCGGAGAAGTAACTACTTCTGCTGAAGAAATTTGTATTGACTTGCTAAGTGACGTGGACGGCAGAATCATCGTTCTGCATATGAATCCAAGATTTTATGAAGATGCGATAGTTCGGAATACCCACGGAGTGGATGGTTGGCAACAAGAGGAGAGATACGGAGGACTGCCATTAAAACGAGGTTGTGCGTTTAGACTTGAAATATGCTGTGAACAAGATCATTTTAGCTTTGCAGTGGATGGGAAACATTTTGCTGACTACGTGTACCGTATGCCCATTGAAGAAGCCAGGTTCCTTCGCCTTGGAGAGGACGTTAAAAAGGTACATACATATGTGCATATTTAGAATGGTTTAATTTGGTAATTTAAAAATTTCAAAAATGAACTGAGAATAAACTGAAACATTATATTACAAGAGATTTACTTTGACATTGACACTATTTGATGGTTCTTTCTTATAAGTGAAAATGTATAGTATTTGTACCTGTATCATTATCAAGGCATCACATGAACATTGAACATCATACCCTTAATATGAGTTACTTGACAATCTACTTGTAAAGATCAACTGCTAGATAAAGTAGTAATGAGATTGGATGTATCAATCTGTCGCATGTGGGCCTTTTGCAGGATATATTTTAATCACAATATTCTTTGAAATTTTCACACTGAAACTGCGAGAAAAATAGAGCATGGACTGAGCTCCATTTTTAGTTTTTCCTTCGCCTTTCCCTGCCTGACTTCTCCCGGGAACGAACTTATTTGGCATCAAAATTCTTGATGAAAGAATAGTTTAATCGGAAAAATCGGCTGCGTCTGCTTGCCTTTCTCAATTCACCAGTTAAATATTGTTATTATTATTAATGATATAATTTTTGTTTCATGCTGTTGCAAAATTAATAATTGCAGTTTGCTACAATATTTTTTTCAGATCAGTCTAGCTTACTTTTATAGTTTGTTACAACATGACTAAAAGTTATTGCACTTTTGGCTTCTCCGTTCATATAATAAAGTTGAAACAGTTATTTAATTACACTACACGAATAACAGTAATCTTGTCGCCTGATCAACTTGCTACAAAGTAAACTAAGCAATCATGAATTTTGACCATTAAAAATGGCAGTCATCATCATCATCATATATGCTTGAGTGCAAAAGATTGCTTTGAAATTGCTCTATATATTTTTCTTAATTACAACAAGCATTACTTTTTCAAATTCATTTGCTCAGCAAATGCTCAATTTTTTTTATTTGTAATATTTCATCAACTTCATTTCAGCAGAGCAACGGCAGTAGCAAGTAAATTTATGGTATATTTGCGTAGAAAAATCAGCCCCAAACGACATCTTATCCAAATTACATTTCTTTTTTTATTATGCAATCGGTTCAAGTTCGGAATGTGTGTGTGTATATGTGATAATTGTAATTTGCTGACGTAGAGACAGTAGTACCGACAGCTTATCGACGACGATGTCGGCCGCGGCGTAAAAACTTGATTACCTTTTTATTCCTTTACTTTTCATATGAAAGGTAGCATCTTGGCAAGTGAACAAAACTTTTTTTTTATGATGACGTGATGATTACCTAGCGTTGTCAAATCAATAAGGCAAAAAATGAAATAGATTAATAGCAAAAGAAATAATGTCAATAGCCGAGTCAGCATTTCAACATGTTATTTTTGAACCGGACAAATAATTCACCTAGGTAATAAAACTTGTGCTACAGGAAGACCGTCGACACACCAGAATAAAAAAAAGAAGGAAATTTTGTATTGTGATATTGGCAAAATATTAACCGGTTCATTTAGTAGCAGTTAATTGCTCGAAAAGAAAACTTGAGCTATCTAGTTTCGATTTCTTTGACCTGGCATGGCGTTGGGGAGACCTATTTTTACAAAATTTAGTGCATTATGCACACTGTCTGCATCATCACCCATCATCAATTTTGAATGAACTGATCTAAATATTTTTATTTTGTAAAAAAAAACTTAGGTACAAACAAAAAAGCAATAACAACCCTGCCTTTAAAAATCCTAACAAATAGCTTTTTATTCAGCAGAATAAAATAAATGCACTTGTGCAATTCGCTTTAATGTGTACTTTCTTACATGTCAAGTTTACAATAAAAACCAAAAAAGTTTTTATTTTCATTTGATTTGACCTGACCTGAAAACGCTTGGTTGTAATTTGCAATATGCACAAAATAATATGCTGCTTCTCTGTCTTCATGTTATGGAATTATACGTACGTACAATTCACTCCTTCAAAAAAAGTACAATTTTTAATTTGTTTTTTTAATCAGAATGACAGGGGTTGAAAGGTGAACAGTTATCAAATTAATGACTGACGCGTTTTTTTTTCAAATCAAATGTAACAAAGCTGCGTTCATGCACAGTAGCATGTCAGCAATTAACCCTTTCTTTCAATGTTTTGTCACTGGCCACAGCTTGCCGGCCACCGCACTATCGTCATCATCATCACCCAGAACAATCCCAGTTTTACCAATTAAAATTCAATGATTGACAAAGCAAAGCAAACAAAATGTCCAATCGAAAAGATGCAACATGTTACTTTTTAAAAACTTTTCATGATTTTCATCACATAATCAAACTTTATCGATTTCATATCGCACATTAACGTGGTTGTGTGTGTGCATTGTTGTGGAGCAACCCATCATCATCACATCAATAATGGCATGCAACGACGACCGTGCACAAGCCATTCATCCCGTTTCTCTTTTAATGATGGCATGCGCCATGCACTAAACAAACTAATCATTTTGCACCCGCACACAATAACACCCATCCTATATCATCGCATTGTGTCACGTCGCAAGACAAACAATAGACAGGTTAGAAAAAGGAAACAGAACAACAGTAGCACCACAACAGCGATGATGAGCATATTATGCCCCATGCAGCTCTATCAATAAAATAAAAATATAAACGAGCATCCTGACTTTTCTGCTAATTTTTTTTTCAAACTCATCAGTCTTGCGTAATACTCTACTGACATGAAACAAACGGTAACAAATAAATTGCAATAATGCAAAAGCACTATCATATCAAATAGGTAGAATATGTTATACGCATATCATATAACTGTATTTACTAGTGGATAAATATGATAAAATATTATAGAATGCTAGCATTTTTTTTGAAAATGACATACACGCTATTATTATTATGTATGGTCATTGTACGACGATACATTTAACAATTTCCCTACAGTTCACTTTTTGCTTTGATCCCCTCCACATCAGTGGTCCTCTCCCTTGTATTTTTTTGAAAAAAAAAGTTATTTTAAAATTTAGCAGAAAATGGATCGAAATAGATTGACAAGGAGAAGTAAAAACGGTGACATTTTAAAGGGAATTCGCAGCGGTACGAGATTATATGCTGTACTGCTTAGTTCAAGTGTATACTTCCTGCTTCTCCTTCTCCAAACTGTGGCTGTTACAGATGCACAACGAAGTGGTCCTACAAGAGCGCCTCCGGTAGAAGAAACCGGAGGAAATCCTGGAGATAGATTGATACTCACCCCTTTTCTGAATAATGGAAGTGCTCGGGAGGGAAGGGAACTTGCAAGGGTTAAAAATATGGCGAGTACGGAGAGCTACAGTGGATTCCTGATTGTGAATGATACCTTCAATTCGAACATTTTCTTTTGGTTTTTTCCCGCACAAGTAAGTACCACTAGAGTGTGGGTGGTCTGGTAGGCATGTGTAATAATTAAAAATTGGGAATTTTTTAAATATTTTTTTCTTTCAATTTTTAAAAACATTTTACGCAGTACCAGCCAAAAACTGCACCAATTATTCTATGGCTGGGTGGCGGACCTGGTGTCACCACACTTTATGGACTGTTCAATGCTAACGGTCCGTTTTACGTGGATGATAAAAATGTGCTTCATAGAAGGGATAGTCCATGGTCTCTAACACATTCTATGCTCTACATGGACAGTTTGGTTGGTGCAGGTAAATAAAAAATCAAATCTTTCAAATAATTTTTTCGAATGGATTGCGGAAAAAAATGTGGCACAATTCTTAAGCAACTTTTAACCGTTGGGCGTATGTATTTATTCAGAAAAAAATAGATAACAAAATTTGATAAATTCGTCAGCATTACAATAACAGTATATTATTATAGTCAAGTGAAAAAATTTAATCGCGCTATGTGCACATATTTACAAACGCCATAACATATCGTGGGAACAAGCAGGCAAACAACGGACATTGTGTGCCGTTCATTCAGAAAAAACGGAAGGAAGTTCTTTTACGATGATACTTTACTATCGCTTATCTCTACTTTTATCTTCATTTTTTTGTAGGAATAGTCGCAATTCATTCATAAAGATACACACGTACTTTTCAGTGAAAAAAAGTGTTGAAATAATTTGCAATTCAACAATTTATATCTAAATTGCAATTTTTGGGGTGATGTGAAATCCCCTGCTATCTACTCTTTATATGTACCTATTATTATGTTATGCTTCTTAAAAATAAGTTTTGCAATTTAAGGGGGAGAGGAATTGCATTAATTTAAATTTCCTGTTTTGCAATTTCATTTCATTAGGTTTCAGCTTCACGGAGGATGATGCGGGATACGCTCGGTCCATTGATGATGTTTCTAGAGATTTGTATATAGCGTTGGTTCAATTCTTTCAACTGTTTCCGGATTTCCAGTCAAGGGAATTTTATATTGCGGGGGAGTCATACGCCGGTACGTAGTATTTTATCAAATTATGAATTTTCATCGATTTTCCAGGTTGATTGAAATCCCCTACAATATTTTTTGTACAGCAAAATATGTGCTGGCCGTCGCGTATAAGATCCACAAGGAAAATCTCAAGTCTCCCTTCATCCCCATAAATCTCCGTGGTCTCGCCCTTGGCGCTCCTTTCGTTGACCCGTATAACCAATTAGACTACGGCAACTTTTTCTACAGCATCGGTCTGATTGGTGAGCAGGAGCAAAGTTTCTTCCACGAGTTGGAAAAGGTCACACTCGATCTAATCCGGAAGCAAAGATGGGCAGACGCCTTTAAAGTCGGAGAATCCCTCATGGTCGGATATCCTCTTGTTGCTCCAAGCTACTTTAAAAACGTTACAGGTTTCCGTTACATCCGAAACTATCATCAGGCTGTGGGACCCGAGGACCGACATTATTTTATCAACTATCTCGAACAGGATCATATTCGTCGTGCCCTTCACGTAGGAAATCAGCAATTTTCCAATTTCAACGATACCGTCTACTACGCTATGCATGAAGATGTTTACCAATCTGCAAAATTCCTCCTGGAGGAACTTCTTGACACTGATAACAACTACAAGGTGCTTATCTACACTGGTCAACTGGATGCCCTAGTACCACACACGACTGTCACTACAATGATCAAAACACTGAAATGGTCAGGCTCGCCAGAATTTCATTTGGCTGACAGGGTTATCTGGAGGGTAAACAATGATGTAGCTGGCTACACCAAAACAGTCAAGAATTTGGTTTATCTGATAATGCGCAATGCGGGCAATGTCGCCGGTTATGATCAGCCGTTGTGGACATTTGATATGATTAATAGATTTACAGTGTAAGACAGAGGCATTATTTCTTTGAAGAAAAAACGACAGGAAATTTTCTCCCTTTTCATCACCAACATAAGCCTACATGATACTCATCCTTTTCATATGATAGATTTGGGGCGTTCTGAGACAAATTATATTTCAAATGACTTTACAACAGCGATAATGCAATTATTTTTTATCTATTTTTGTTGAATCTTAAAAAAACATGTAAAATGTACGAAAAAAAAACTTTATAAATAGTTTTGTTAATTAAGTAATATTTTAGCAAAATGACAATTTCTGTAAATAATAAATAAAAGATGATAAAAAAAGTATTAAATTTGTGCGAAAACAAAGAGGCAATTATTTTACAAATTTTGCAATATTTTTTTTTCTCGTCCCTGACAGAAATGCACAATTGTCTTTTATAAAGCATTCAAACAAGTTACTTAAATTTAGCACTCTAAACTTCATTTTATCTAAACTGAATATCGCAGCAGTTGTAAAAAAGCTGTTCAAATTAAAACCGTCGTCATGGAGTTGTCTGCAACCCGTGCACTCTGTTATCTGGTTCTGGGGCTTTGCTGCTGGAGTGAGTTGTTCCAAAGAGGAGGAGTTGTTGTTGCCGAGCTACGCTTTTGTCTGGAACAGTATGGACCACAACGCATGCAGGATACGGACTGTCCAGGAGGATTTATTTTCAAAGAGACAGTTACCAAACCCGTGTGCAAATTTTATGCAAAAACGGGCGATCACGAGGGTCAAGTGTGAGCGCTTATTCTTAAACATATTGCGAGTATTCTTTTAAGTGATTAAATTGACAGTAAAAATGTTTAATAATTTGTATAATAGTTTAACTACTCCTACTGATATTTGTTCGGAAAACACTGATAGGATGATTGAGAATGAAGGCGATAATTTAAAGGACATTGGAAAGGTATGCTTGATGGGAGATAAAATATTCTTTTTTTGTTTGAATTGAAATTAAACTTTTTTTTGTGTACTTAGCTGACTTACTTTCTGTGGGAGGAATATGTTGGAGCAAATGAGACATTAGGAAAATGTGAGTTGTTTCACACTAAAAAATTCATGATTGTTTTAAAAGTTAATTTTAATGTTTGAATTGGTTGGCTCAGTCACACCTGAAAATGTTTGCCATGAACAATGTCTATCTGAATGGCATGATCCTTATTATGTGAGAGATGAGGAGCCAATACCGGATGACTTTGATGCTTCCAAACTAACTGACGATGTGAAGAATGAATTGAAAACAATGAATCGGGAATTGTTTATTGCTCTTCTATTGGACGACGACGAAGATGATGATGCTAAATCGAAAACAACTGAGTCCCCTCCAGTTAAGAAAAAGACTGCTCTAATTGATTTACCCAGATCTTCTCGTTCCGTAAACCAAAAGGTATTATTAACAAAGCCACACGTCAAAACTGTTAAATTGAATTACTCCCTCGGTAACTTATGCCTGTTGTCCTTTTCTAGGCAGCAAGTACAGGCAAACCTGTTACATTGCCTCCCAGGCAAATGAAGGAGGACACCTCTACAAAGCCAGGAGGCAATTTCCTTCGCCGAGCGATAAAAGACTCTAGCATTTTAAACGTTATAAAAATCCTGTCAAAATCGATGAAAATTGCAGCCAGCGCATGTTCGCCATTTATCACTGAAGATTTCATGGAACAGGTTCTCAAGGGAATGGTTTACATTTCCAGGAAAAAGGAACACTCATTCATGGATGTTTCACCAAGTTTGTATAAAAAAATTGGCAAAATATTGGACCACTGCGGTTTAAGACGTCACCAGGAATTCATACTGAACGGAAGTATTTGTGAGGACAACGCGGTTGTGAGTGGGATAACGTTTACAAAGAAACAGGAATACGTGCCACATCAATTAACTGGATGGTCTTTCCGTTGGGGTCGCTGGCATCCACTGTTAGATGCGGCTTGGTCTGTGATTGACTTTGTGCACAGCTTCTGTTACGAAAGTTTCAGTCGAGACATGATGCTGATGCACGTGTACGAAATGTCGTTGGAAGGGCTGTTTACAGAAAAGGTACCAAACTTGTGGCGAGTATATCCATTCGTGAAGAAAGACATGTTTTGGAACAATCTTTTGCAAACGAATGATCTCAACGTAACCATGAGGAATCTTGATGCATGTCAGGAAGGCGCGTTAAGGTCATCCCCATTTTTGAAGCGTTTGCCAAGGCCATTTTTGACATTGTGAGTGGATTTATAATACTTTAAGAGTATTTTAACACCACATTTTTCCTACACTTTCATTATAATATAATTATTATTTATCTTACAGAACTGAGCTAGAAAAGCCACCACAACCACCATCCGACTCTGGAACGCCACCAGCGAAAGGATGGAACAGAACAATGTCATCATATTGGGAACGCTACGAGAGCCTGGGTGGCTTTCGAAAATTATCTGAAGGATTTGGAAAATGCTTCAGAGAAGCAGATCTAGAAGAAGAGAATGAAATGATTGGCGTGTTAAAGCAAAATTGTTCATAAATAATTAATTGAGGTAGCTGGTTAGTTAACTTTTACTCGCAAAATTAATAACAATAAACAACAGCAACATTATGTAAAAACACTGAAATGCATATATAAAGACCTTGTTGTGTAACAGTCAATATTTCTTATCTACTACCTAAATTAATTAAATATTATTATGTCGTCACTTACTCCTCACGGTAAGGCAAAGGTAAAATCATTGCTCACTGGATTTGTAAAAGCATACTTACATAATTCACTTATTTCTACTTTATTGGCATTTTCACCTACTTGGAAATTCGAAACTTTATTCAGTCATGGCGGAAAATAACACAGTAGGACAAGAATGAAGCAATTTTCCTCTACCCTCACTCTTTTGTTAATAGTGAATGTAAATGTTAGTCTTGTGTTTGTTAGCACATATTTTGATAATATATTTTGTTTGCAAATTCCATCTACTCGCTTGGCAATTTAATTTGGAACAAGAAAGATAAATAGTTTGTTAAATATATTTCGCCACGTCGTTGTTATTAGGTATAATGTGTAGATTATGCACTTTTAGTTTTGTAAATGCTGAGAAAAAAGGTGGTGAGATCTCTATCGAAATACAGAGCAGCAATGGCATTAAATGCAAAGATGATCAGTCCAAAGAAAACAAAGGGTATTCGTCCAAGGTCCAGCAACTACAAGATTCAAACGCAATTAAATTTTTCATTATATACATATATTTAAACCAGGGGGAAAATTATCGGTGTCGTTCTTTCTTACCGTTAAAACACTAATAAGCGCTGCAGAAACAGCAAAAGCTGCGACCACTTTGTTTTCTGGTAACCACCACTGGAATGGATTCACCTTATATCCAGCAAACTTGATTTTGACTAACGTACAGCTCTGGACTATTCGCAAAGACATGTTAATTGAATTGGCAATGAAAAATCCGATGCTGCCCAGGTACCAAGTTAAGAGCCAAGCTGCCAGCAAATAAATTCCGGAAAACCATACGAGTCTTTTGTTAAACTTGTCCATTTGCTCTTTCGTCATGGCAGCAAATGTAAAGGCTTCGGTGACACCATTTAATGCGAGTGTCAATATGTTGACGCAGTTGGCCTGGAGAAGTTTTGTTCCAGGACCTTCATCGCTGAGACGTTCTCCTCCGTAGAGATAGAGAACAGTGTTGCTGTATGGCAGGCCGTAAACTAATATTATCATGCCAATAAGTGACATCATTCTGACTAGACGACCCAACACGGCTCCTATCTCAATCATCATTTCCTTCATCTTTTTTGAGCCGGATTTGGCCTGTTTTGTCAAACTTTGCGCGAAAAAGGCATACGCACTTTCTTCCACTGGGAGAAACACGAAACGGGCGGCTAAAGAGCCCAAATTAGAGACGAGACTCTGTAGGAAGCTTGGTGATATCAGAGCGGGGGAGAAGGGAAATAATGGAACCAAAAGGTAGATCTCGTTTGGCATTCGAAACGTAATGAATGTAGTAGTAAAAGTAGCCATAGTATAGGCACATGACAAGAATACAACCTATCAAAGTTCCAAAGGCGTAAGAGAATATTGCACTCGAGGGGAACTTGATAACCGCCAGACAAAGGCAGAAGGAACGAATGGCAATGAGTATTGAGTCACCTACAATCTAAAAAAAAATATAAACAAAATTTTTAAGCAATTGAAATTCCAAATTTTCATTTTAAAAAAAAGCGAAAGCTTACTCTTAGCTTATAAAACATGAAGTAGTGTCCGATAATATAAGGAACTTCCGTGAACGCATCAAGAACCAATGCCAAACACATGACCCACACACTAATTCTATACTGCGTGCCCTGGCTGGGGTCTGAGTTTGGTTGGGAAAGTACAAAGCTCCATATCACACCCAAGAAGAATGACCAGAATAAAGTACTTGGAATGCTTTCAGAAAAAGGGTACAGCAAAAATGAAATTTCCTGGCTCATATTGGAAAAATAATAACTTTGCCAATAATTATTGTCAACTTACACAAGCCACACTAGATTAATCGTTTCCGGCCACGAGGCCTTTTCGGTTTTTCTTAGTACGGCACGACGAAAAGGCTCTCGACTCAGGAACATAACGGAAGAGTATAAAAGCGCGAGTCTAACGTTGCAGATTCCTAGTACCTCGTGAGAAACGTAGCGCAAAATGAAGGCGTTCAAAAGAAAAGTAAATACGCGTGTGAAAACCTAATATAAACGAAATCAAATTTAAATATCCGGTTAAGTAATTCAAATATACCAGGTTAAGAAAGTACTTAAAATTTTGGAGCATAACCTACCTGAAATATAATGTTGAACGATGCAGAACGTACTGACCCCGACAGTATTTCATCAGGACCTTTCTTATTCGGAGATCGCTTAGGGGATCCTGCAATTTCTGCATCATCTGAGGAGGACGAGGTTTCATCCAACAGTGGCGTTTGGGAACGGGAACGAGCTTATTGAAAGAAAATGAAATTCATAACGCTTGTACATGCAACGATTCAACCTTATTTCCATCCAATGTAAGAAAATACCGTAATAATAAAATGGGATTATGAGATTGCCAATTTATTTTGATTGTGCTACAAAAAGAGAGCTTTATAAATAAATTTATTCACAAATCAGAACCACTGAAGACAAACGCATACAACTCGGACAATATTATGCTAGCTGACTTGTTACACACATTTGCAATCTACTATTATTCCGAAAAACTGATTCGCTATTTTAGCTTTTAAAAACACTAACTACACTAGATTAAGGTTGTATGTTTGAGAGTTGAATGCAAAAATTGACAGAACCCTCCTTCATTTTCCCTCATCTCGTAGGAAACTGTTAAGTGTGTGTCTTGAAAATGCCCATTGTAAAATCTCCCTTCTTTTGAATCAAACAGTATCTGTAAATCACAACAACAAGTAGGGAAATGAGTAAAATCGTTTTCCACTTTTTAAACACACACAAAAGGAGGCCAGAATAGAAAGGAAACGAGTGGAATTAGTTCATTTTTTAAAGCACAAACCCTTGATCAGACTCTAAACGAACGACAGGATTTACAGAACTGGTTGGTTCAAGTTTCCGAGCTTGGTCCGCGATGCTACTAATTATCCCTGACATTTCTGGCCGCGCAACACCATTTGCTACAGACACAGATAATAATACAATAGACCACAATAATTATCAGTCATTAAGATCACAACACACAAGACAAAGACAAAAATGTTACAGAAAATTTCCTAAAAGATACCCCTAGATCTCTACCCAGTTTTGCTAGAGCATTTTTTATAGCCTCACAAAAAGCACTTCAGTTTCACAAGAAATTTTTTTAGCATAAATAAAGCAATCACAAATCACAGCAGTATCACAGTGCGTAAATTGTAAACTCTTTAAAAACCCTTTCAAAAATTAAATAGCTCACCGGACAATGTTAGTCCTTTTTTATCCACACAAATAGCTCCAACGACGTTTGGTTTCCCCATTCTGTAAATTCAATAACACAAGCAAAAATACTTTAAAAAATTGAGAATATATTCATATTGTTTCAGTTTGTCACAAAATACATGCAGTGCAAAAAGTTTGGGATAACATTGAAGACATTTTAATTTAATTTTAACAATGACAATTGTGCTAAATAAAAATCCACCCCTTCTTACACGCTGGACATTTTCTCCTCAAGTTGCCGTTCCATTTTACTTTCTCAGTTCAGTAGGATTTATATCGTCTTCCACTTTAACTGCTGTAAGGCTTTTTCTTGAAAGCTTGTTGATGATAATGAATTATTAAATAGGATATTGAGCACAATAAATAATTTCCATTCTCTGATGATAAAGAACAGATAAGCATACATTCATTCATTCAGAGTATAAATTGTATTTCCAATCACATCCTTTCTCACACTATCAATCTAATCTACCGACACTCTTCACCTTCAGAAAAATAATAGCCGCCCTAAATGACAATTAATACTTCCTGTTTTGCGGCTAAAGAAAGATTAATCAGATTTTTTTCAGGGCAATGCGTGGAACATTCAATTAGCAATGTCAGCATTCACCAGATTTGAATTTGGAAACGCCACACTAAAATCTTAAATCAAAACAGTCACAATTTATGTTTATCTTGTTTGTGTAGTAGAGAGGAGAGGTGGAAAAGATGCATTGCATTTTGCATTGAATTTAGTAACTAGAGCAATATCAGCTGAAATTGAAATAGGGAACGAATGGTGCATGAATGTGTGTTTGTTTTGGTTTTTTTGATTACTGCGCTGCTACGCTGTTGCATTGTTGCATGTTGCGGAGAAATGCAGAGAAAATATCTTGCAGAAAAATACAATATTTCCTGCATGCATGTGCTTGCTTATGTAGTTTTAGTCTATTTGTCATCATGTGTCATGTCATAACTAAACGAATTTTTAAAACTGTTTAATTTATTTATAACAACCAAAAAATTACAGGAGGTAAGTTAATTTATAATTAATTAGGTTGCTGCATGGTTCATGCATGCAGAAGAGCTTATTATAGCACTTTTGTATTCTGATTGATTGATTATATTTATTATCTTGCTTGATTCAGAATTTCATAAAACTTCACTTTTCACTCTCATAAAAGTCAGAAACAGTAGAATGTCTGGTGGATATTTATTTTTCTCAAAATTTTTTTTATTACAGCAGCAAGCTTGATTATTCATGAACTGGTTACTGCATACAATTCATTTCATACGATGTCAGTAAATTTTCTTCATGATGGGCAGTTTGCTTTGGTTTATTTTTTTTGCAGCGTTGTATGTATGATTGATGGGCTGCATGCGCTATGAAATATGAAATGAAATTGAAATATGAAATATGAAACTGCCATTTTAGAAATGAATGAGCTAAAATAAAATGGCGACCACAAATAGGGAACCTGCGGGAATTGCGTAAATTAATCTCATATTGCATTCAATCACAATATTATCCATTTTAATCAAACCTACATATATGCATCAATCATTTTTATTTTCACCTTTCTTTCAAGCAATATTTCCTGATAATGTGCATTGCATATCCTGGGTCTCGGTCTCCTAATAATAAATATAAAAATTATTGAACGTCTTCTATATGTTTATTGAAAACTTTTCAATGAAAAATGTGGTCCACAAGGAATATTTCTAGAATTTTTCCTGTACTCAATAGAATAAGAGTAGGCATTGAAGTACTGATTATGTTTACAACAGTCAAAGTGATTGTTTAGAAATAGACCAACCAATTAGAGATGCTGAGATTATCCTCCAAATCATCAATTTCAAAAACTATTAAAGAATTTTAAAAATATAGCCATAAAATAAAATTCAAAATCATGATTTTAACATCAAAATTAAGATGCTCAAATGAAATAGTTATTTTGCTGTTTTTTCAATTTTTCAATAGAAATTTTGGGGTTTTAAATGAAAGTCACGAATTTTTTTTAGAATAAATACTAATCATGATTTTAATAATTTTACTAATTCCATTCATTGCAATTATTTGCTAATAGCTATGCAGTCATTTTTTTTGTATTTTAAATCGAATGGGTTTGAAGCTCAAAGTGGCTGAGCACTCACATTCACATTCATCACAAGTCATAACGGAAATGAACGGTTGCGCTTTGCGTTGTGTTGCGGCATTCCGTAATTTTATCGTTGGATGTTGGTATTGTTGGTATGGTAGGAGTCAAGTCGCGAATTGCAATTTCACCACCACCACCACTACTACTGACCTTTTCCAAGGAACACTCATTTCAAATTTCAGGAGATTTCACTATGCTCTTTTTTTATCAGACTGGGGGATGTCATGCCAGTGTTTTTGTTACCATAAGTTTTTGAAGTTGTATAAGCTAACAACAACAATAAATTGGTGGCATAGCACTGGATAGATTTTAAATAAGAAAATTGGGTATCAAAATCGTAAAATCTAACCGACAATCGGACAAGCGCAGGTAAAAATTAAAAAATGACTGACTGCCTAGGTCCAGGTCCTGCACTGAATTCGAAGTGTGGTTACTTTGAATGCAGTTTGAATTTCAAGTTCGCATAACTCTCTGTTCCTGTTTACATTTCATTATTTTATGCATGCAATTTTTTTTATATCTGTCTGTGCTGTGTGATTGTGATCAAAATTGTGATAGAGAGTTTTGTCCATCCAGTTTCTATCTTGGATATCATCATATTATTCTGGTTTTATTCTTGGCTTTAGCTTGGGATATCAATCTTTCCTGCAGTGTATGCGTTGGTTATTTAAATTTATAACATTTACAACAAGAGAAGAACAAAGCTTGCAGTGCGATGTAATCATAAAGCTAAAAACTTTGTTTGATATGAAAGTATGTAGGTAGTTCGATTGATTTTATGATTTATAAATTATTCAATTCATCAAACAACCAGTCTATTTTAGGTCAGAGTTTTGGACCACAAGGTGATGATGCTGTGAAGTTCACTATATGAATGATCTTTGAATGCTCATTGTAGTTAACGCATCATTGTACTTAAGTACATATGAATTAACGTTTGTATTTTTTGTTGTATTTTCTTCTTTGTCTGTTAAGTTGTAGTGTTTAGCCTGTTTTGTTGTGTTCAATAAAAGTAAATGAACTTCACTTTGTTGCATGTACTTCATTGCATTTCATAGTATGAAATCCTTACCATGCATACATTCAATTCAGTACGAATATGAATTTCATACTTTGATACTTTGTTATCTTACCATTTTACCTGCTTTTCTAGAATTAGTAAGTATATTACGTGCTGCGTTAAATAGTTGAAGACCCGTTGAGAGTAATAATATTTTAAAACTGCAGTATTCACTACGTAAAGGGATTGAGTTTCAAGCAAAACAGATGCTAAAAACAAACCATTAGTGAAAAAATCATGTTTGTTTGTTTTTAGTTATGGCGAACATCGTGAATATTGAATGTTTCTTTTACAGAGTTCAGGGTTATGAAATGAATGTCAGGTTGATACCAACACTCTGTCTTCTTGTCTGGCCTGGCCGAAAGCATAACGTGATGTGAATTTGTCAACATGGTATAGCCATGTAACATTCACAATCATGAATACCCAAGCGGGTCAATAGGCTTATTTCTAGAACTACACAACATTTATCCTGAATCATGTGACTGTGACCAATGCCAAACACCAGTAAAATTAGGAATCAAAAGTCATAAGCAGCTCGCATGTAAAATTTTGCAAGATCCAAAAATTTCCTAGTATGCATCAAGATCCCAAATTTCCTACGTTGGGAATTGGTTTTTACAAGAAATTTTGGAAAAACCTTTAAAGTTTTTATTTCAAGATTTTGATGACGTTCATAAAACTTTATGAAAATTTCATACTACATGTACGTGAAATTTCGGAAGTCCTCTTAGGGAGCTCTGTTTAATTTTTTTTTCAAATGCAGCTAATGACAACGACAACAGTAGTACACATTGATTGAAAACATTTATTGGGACAATGCTCTACGCGGAGAAAAACCATTGTTGCCTAGTTCTGGCATCCAGAAAGACTCGAGTAAAAGGTTTTGATTTT
>JAHZMZ010001981.1:0-10463 GCA_027743805.1 Lepidocyrtoides sp. E14
CGAAAACAATGTAAATTTAATCAATAAGTAATACTATCTTACATAAGTATGCATAATGCATATATGTACATACCTATAGGTGCATTGCATAGTTTGTGTGTACCGTACCCAGGTGAATGCTGATTTCGTCCACCTACACAATAATTCCTACAGCAGTAAGGTAGCACTAATAAACCAATTTTGCGATTTTGTATTGAAAAGTCACCTTTCTACCTACAGTTTAGAATCCATCCCACAAAAAAACGATAGCTTTTTATTTTCATCTCAAGTAAATTTATATATAAAAGTATAATTAAAAATAATTTATATTCAATACAGCAAGTATGTCTTCCTGATTTTCCCAGCAATATAATCATTTATAACACAATAACCACATTTTCCTTGTAAATAAGTGCTTTTCCTTTTGTCTGCCCGCCGCCCTCTCATGTTTCAGAATCATGAGATTACGAAAAAACTATTTAAGATAAGATACGTATCATATTTGGAATTATCTTTTTGTTTCTTTCTTCTCCCTCCGCCCCAAATCGTTTCCTTTGGTAATCCTTCTCAATATCATGTAACATTCTATCTAAATTATTATTTTATTATCATGTAGACAGCAACGCATACCCACGTACGTACAATCCGATTGGCTTCAAAAATGAAGAAGCAAAATACACTGGAACGGACTATGGAAATAATCCAACCACACAAACTTAATACAATCCTTTGACAAAGCTGGCCTTAAATATCTATATAAAAACTCATCTTGTCCTAATCTTCAATAAAATTAACCGTTACAAAAAATACCCTTGCTGTCAGAGCAGGCAATATTTTGAAGTTAGAACTAAAAGCATACATACATGCATGGAACGATGATGATATCGACACTTCTTGTATTTTAGAATGGATGGCATGATTGTAAAAGTGACTTTTTAATTTAGATAAAAATAACAGTTTTTCTAAGTTGTTCTAATATATAAAAGGACAGGTAAAAACCTTCATTGCATTATTCTGTCAGCGAGCTCCTTGCTTTACTTCACTACTTGAATGCTCCATTATAGGAACAATGATGCTGTAGCAGAATGTTGGACCTAACATCTTTCAACCGAAAGAATAGCATCAGTTCCTTTGCTTAACATTTCCTTTTAGTTCATTAGCAGTTGACGAGGGTAAATTAAGAACGGTTTTAAGGGTTTGGCTTCTCTAATAAATCATAATGTAATTATAAGTCGGCAGGGAGGTCTTTTACCTTTCATTCCATCATCGTCTCCATTCATTTATTACTACTACCGTCCCGAAAGGCAGCATCAAGGTTTTAGTGCGCTTTTCCATCAGCTCTCGCTTCTTCTTTTTTCTTCGAATCTGTAATGTAATAATGAGTAACCGTGCATTTATGTACGTTAAGGATGTCTTCGGAAATAATATTTCAATGCATGTTTGCGTGTCTGTACAATAATTCTATTATTTTAGTCATTCTGCTGAATGAAACTTTCATGTTGTGCACCTGAAAGTGACAAGTGAATAGAACAAATGTTGCATACGTATGTATATACAGTATACCTACGTATGTGATTGTGTAGGTGTGTATGAACTTGCAGAAAAAAAATTGAATTGGGAACTCACTGACATCACACTTCACCACATTGCCTGTCATCATTTATATCAGCAATCATTACGTCGGCGGCAGGAACCTAACAATAACGGGAGGGCATAAATCATTAAGTTCATATCAGATGATGAACATATAAGGAAAATTGCTAGTACATGAAATCTGCTGAATCACATGAAGTAGAAGTCATGCGTTTATATCCGGACTACGCATACTTGCAATTAATCTTGACAGAAATCTACAGCTTGTTCTAACTATTGCCGTTTTCAATTCAACTGACAAAAAAACTTTTAAATTCGCATCCTATATGTTCATTAATTTATCATGGCAAAATTTTCAATGCTTGCGCATATTAACAAAATAAATATTTAATTTGTCTCCTTCATTTTTTCTTGTGCTCCTAAAAAATATTTAAAAATACTATATTCAACATATAGGCGCTTCCGGCATCATCAATGAGCCAGTTTTCCCTTGAAAAAGAAAAAGGTACTCTTGAAAAAATGTGTTTCCAGCCAAAACCATGTAAATTTCTAAAAATGACAGTAAATATATGAGTAGGTCTCAAGGATATGAACGTGAAAGAAAAAACCTTGTTTGTGGTACGGTGTGATGCAAATAAGGCAAGTACAGTAAAGCATTCATAGTTTACCTTAGTTGTACTTATGCAGCTATACTTTGTATACTTACTTACCTCACATTTTTTACCAATTTTTTTCTTGGACGCGCCCAGATACATAAGTTGTACTCTCCTCCATTACGATAAAAATGGCATTTATCCTCCTGTGTGGAATAGAAGCTGATACTAGTCAGTAAAGTAGTTTAGGTTTGGAAGAGTACTTTGTGGAAGAAGGTTGAGGAGACTAAGGGAATCAAAATGCGAAAGTAAATGTGTTATTCAAACATGCCTTTTCATGTAATGTACCGTTGTGTGCATGCATAATAAGTTCCTTAACATCATTCTCCACATTCAAAATACCATGTCAAATTGGCTGCTGCAATGCAAACATACATACCTACGTACATAGTTATTATTTACACATGTTATGAAAAAAGGAAACCCGTTTTTTATAGCCATTGCTTTTTTGCTCTACAACTTTGAGTCTACATATTTATAAGCATGGTGGAATGAAATTCCCTCAGATTTCTCCAACATGGAATGAGCGAGTTTGCTGACATGACTAAGTTCAGATGAGTATTTTATGGGCTAGTAGGAACAGCGGCAGAAGAGAAAAAAAATCATTTTTCTCTTGGTGAGCAAAGCAGGTAAAAAGTATTGCTAAAAGTAGATTTGTTTTATGATAAAAACGTGTGCACTGACTGGTCGGTTGGTTGGTTTGTGAAGAAGAGAAAGTCTTACAGAAAGGTAGCAATAGTTTGTTAACGTTGTTGAAAAGTAAATGACTCTTACTGAAAGAGAACATACGTCACATCACATGCTGCACTTTACATGCATACATGAATGAATGAAACCACATGCGCAAAATAAAATATTATGGTAATAATGCTGTATAGCCAATCCTATATCTGCATTCATTTTTCGTTTTCTTCTAGTCTTAGCTCTATGCAGGAAATGAAAGTCAACGGTAATAACATTTTCCAAGTGAAAGCAGAAGAATTTATCCTATATTATATACCTACCTATATGTATGTGTAAGTGTGCGAGCTTTGAATGAAAAGGTAAAAATAAAAACGTCTCGCGTGATTAAGAGGACATTGTTTGCTAAACTCATTTTTAGTAATATAATTTGGTCTTATAAAAGTGAATTGTTAAAAGTACTTGCAACGATCACGTAACCTTTCGAAAGTAACTTTCATTACTTTATATTGCCGGCAGCTACTTCATCAAAACCAGCTAGTACCACAACATACAGCACATTTGCAGATATCATTGCCTATTATTTGCACTGCCCTGCTTACTATGAAAGTTCTCATGAACTAGTTATAGGTTTGTAGTAGGTATGTAAAAATACAGCAGCAGAATGCAGTTTGTGTTAAGGTACAACAAATCCGCTGTATTCAAAAGTTTAATACTGTATAAGGCTTCGGAAGTAAAAAATTTGAACGGGTGCATGCAGCA
This sequence comes from Lepidocyrtoides sp. E14, assembly GCA_027743805.1. NCBI lineage: Eukaryota > Metazoa > Arthropoda > Collembola > Entomobryomorpha > Entomobryidae > Lepidocyrtoides > Lepidocyrtoides sp. E14. Next base: position 3,669 of record JAHZMZ010001981.1, read on the forward strand.
GACACAAGTCATTTCACTCCATTCCATATAACTCTCTCCTGAGACACTTCTTCGTGAAATGTTACGCGGCATACATATGTCATGCTTGTGTACTCCCAATGTTGTTGTTGTAGTAGCTGTTTTGCTGCATGGCTATAATGTACCTTTATGTACTTTGAATTGATATTTTCTTTGCGTAATAAACTAAACAGCATAACCCCAGTGCAACCATGCAAAACATGATGTTGATGTAAGACCGGTCCTGTCCAGGGTATAGTGTATATGAGGCCAAGTTATTCGGAAGTGCCCTAGTTGTAGGTGTAACTAACATGAAACAATAAAAAATCGCAAAGCATGTTACCGTTTGATAAGGCTATACGGTTTACAAACATGTATATTATGCGTAACGGCAAAGTGCAAAAAATGTTGGTACACAAAAAATGTGGATTTCGCAACTCACGACATTGCTATTGTTGATGCTGCTGCTGCCTTGATGTGATACATTTTCACACGCTGATAGCTTACACAAGGGAATTGAACTACTAACTGACACTTTTTCCTTCATTCTGAACACATGTAAATAAATGGAGCTGAAAAGTTACTCTAATTTTTATAGCATGTTCTTCTCTTCTTCCATTTTCACGGATTCCAATAGAACTTGTTTGTTTTTTGGTTTGCCTTGTTGTAGTAGCATTAAGGAGACAGACATGCGAGCGTCCATTAAGTAAGGTAGCTCTATATTTCAAGCCAGGCTAGTTTTTATTTTCTTGGGTTGCTTCCAGTTCCAATGAAAACAAGCAGACGAGAAGACGCACTGAACTAAACTGTTACAATGCGGAGCTAGCCGCTTGGTGCATTCCATTTTTATGTATTAAATGTTAAAATTCGCAATGAATGGAGGAAGGGTAGTGAAAAAAAACGTGTCTTCAGGGAATTTACATGTCGTTGACTTTTCTATTCTTGAGACATTTCCCATTCCAAAAAGGGGATACTTTTGATTACTATTACTTACTCAATATCATGCTCATAACATGTATTTTTATACGTAAGTAATCAGACGTAATGTATGCTTTTAGGCATCCAAACAAACCAACATTTCTGTCTTAAATGTACTTTCTACCGTCATCATGAGCAAACTATGAAAATTATACTATTACATATGCTTAATAATATTGTATTATGTCCTCCAGACGTTATAGTACGTAACTGTCCTTTCTTATTCTTTTTTTTTTTTTTGAAGCACTGACAACAATAAAAAGAAAAAACTATGCTGTTAGGCATGTTTGTATACATGTACATATGTCTAGTTAGATTTTTTTTTCTAATATCAGCAGAACTACCAACAGTATTGACTTGACTGCCATGAATGAAAAAGCTTTTCTCTCTTTTTTTCTTTTTCTTAGCCTTTTCATTTTATTCTGCTCACATTATAAAAAATTGTAGAAAGATTCCCTTTATTTTCTCATCCGTTTTCCTCCGTATTAGCAAATACACTGCACGGTAATGCTATACACTTCATTTCCCTAAGTTGAATTGAAGAGAACAAGACAAGCAGTGGGAGAAGAAAAAGGTTTTCTTTTATTTTTGCATACAATGCAGGATTCTCTTTTTCTCTTGTTTGCTCAACGCTTGTGAAGCTGAGAGCGTGTGTAGTCAATAAGTAAGGAAAAAGACAGACAGAGGACGACAGACTCCTTTTCCGAACAGTTCCTCTTTGTGCAGCACTTTGACTTTATCAATTTTTGATTGTTACTCTTTACAGGAATAAGGACTAGATCTAACACTGTTTTTATGCAAGTGGAGTTGTAAAAAGGAAATTCAGCGTAAGGGTAAAAAGACAAGCAAAGCAATTGTGGCGACATCCAGTAATATATGTCGGCTTAAAGTGCACAATATTGATATCCCAAATCTAAAATGAAATTATGAAAAAAATCACGTTCACCTTCTCTTTATAAATATTATGTAGTTAGGGATTCTTTTGGAACAATGTGCACCTTTTGGATGACAGTGGAAAAAAGTCGGTATTTTATCATCGAAGAAGAGAGAAAGAGAATCAGGGCCGGTAGCGGATTTTCTAGTTTTTGCTTGCTCGATGGTACTTTAGGTAGCAGGATGATAATCGGGAATAATAGGAAAAGTTAAGTGTGGCGGAGGTGGTTATGGGGCTTTGCGTTGCTGACTGATGTGATGCTAGTGGTTTGGTTTCCTTTCCTGCATGGCTTGGTTTGGTCGGTTTGCTAAAAAGAGACTTGAGTAGAATTAGTAATGAGCCATTGCGATGTGAAAAATCTTTTCCAATCATAGATACACAAAAATAACACTTTTATGGGTATGATACTTATATGTGAACTAAGTATCGGATATAGCTTTTTCCTAGAGCTAGAGTAATGAAGACCATGATGACGCTCATGCTCACTTTTTTCCTTCAGTGTTTCTTTCACTGTCATCACATATTATTCTCAAAAGCAGGAAACGGCATGCATAAACACTATTGAAAAACGGTTGGGAATGATGATAACTATGCAGTGATGTCAGTAGAAAGTGGAGTAGTTTGTGCCGCGCTCTTTCTTTCTTTGACTTGCTCCTCGATCTGTTGTTGCTGACATATCAAAAAAGGAAAGCGGAGGAAATTGTGAGAAATCATCGGACAGCTAAGTGAAAGCAAAGTACAAGAGAAGTCAGACCAGGAAACTATAGTATTGCTCCAATCACCCCAGATATCATTGCATGCTACAGATTCATAAAAATATTTGCTTGTTATAAAATACTCCACAAATTAACGAGAGAAGAAATGGTGTAGTAGCCGCATAGAAATGCTGGTGGCAACAGACAGGGAGAGATGTTAGGAAAATGCTTCAAAAATGTGAGTAGTCATGCTTTAGATTATGATTGCATGACTATGTTTAGCATTTCTTACCATATTTTTTCTGGTTTTGTATTCTGATGATGTGAAAGTGTAGCGTAATGACATGCTTGCAAAATGACTAAAAAGAAATCAATCATCCAATTGTAATCACAAGTCAGCTCATTGAAACTACAATGAACAATATTTTAGACATTTCATGACATCAATACGTTCTTGTAGGCTGCTGTTTTGAAATAAGTTCCCGATCGTTTTGGGTTAAAAAGTATCTCATCGTTTTTTTTTCTTTTTAAATGAAAAGCCAGTGCATTTTCTCGGCACATATTGTAATTAAGTATCAGAAAGTATTACATATTTTTTTTCGTTTCATCAGTTCAGTATTTAAGGACAGGAAAAAGCCTTAATGTTATCGGGATCCCGAATATGTGCTACTTGGTACTCAGTCGCTCAATAAAGATGATTTCCGTACAAAATGTTAATTTTAATGCTGATTCTAGCTAGTAATTTTACGAATTCTGGTTCTTTGGTAAATAAAATTTCCTTTTGGCAATAAATAATGCATTGGAACAATCGTCAATTTTTGAAAATGCAATAAAAAATTATTGCTGTGAAAAAGTGTATGAAAATATGAACTGCCGAGCATAGATGCTGAAATATTTAAAGGTCTGATTATGGTAAAGCTATGATGTACAGTTTATAGAAAGTTTATATAATGAAAGAAAATGTAAAAGATTCGTCATGAAAAGTTACCATTGCTAAATGTAAACTTTGGATAAAATTAGAAGCACTTCTGATGTTGGATTTGCTGACATAAAATATAATTTACATGTGCAGAGTGCATATATGTTTTGTATCAATTCACTATTACCATCGGATAAAAGTTAGTTACTAAATTTTATAGAAATGCTATTACTCGCCATTACTGCTTGCAAGTTCGATAAGAAGACTACGATTTGCTTGTCATGTCATATATCATTGACCGACTTCCTTTCAACTCGTTAATGGAACGTAGCAATAGAATGAATGTTTTCTCCTTCACTTTCCCTTCTTTCGGGCAACAAACGAAGAGAAAGAAAGAAAATGGATTTGAACGAGAGTGAGCCAGATAGGGCAATACAATTTGATGACGTTGATGTTACTGGGGTATACTTAAAGTAAGTGTAAACATTTACGATAATTCCTTTGCCAGTCATCAATGCAATGATGAAGGTGAGTGGTGAGTGAATAAGTAAAACTGTTGTCGTTTCCTGAGACATGACACAAACCTTTTTTAGCACATAATAACTCTAATAATTTCACAACTACTAGAAGATCAAGTGAATTTTTAATAATATCAATGCTTATGATAAAATACGATAAGAGTTGTAAATTTACTACTGGTATAAAAAGTTGATAGAATCCTGCAAAAACATTTCTCTACGTTGGTCCGTAAGTTGATGTTAGGGTGTATATGTTGAATTAATTAGGAGCGATGCAATGATCAAATAAAAACAGAACGCCAAGCAGTCATATAGTAAAAATGACATTTTTATAGCAATTGGCAGCTTAAATCGTCTTCTCTCACAGTCAGTCACAGTACACTTTGTCGACTATGCATGAATTTGTTGTTTCGATACCGTTCTCGCATATCTTGCATACACATGCATCTACATAGGTAGTACTGTAGTCTGATTTCTGTATTCTAATTTTCTATCCAAAATCTTGTTCATTTTTGTTATTGTAAAATACAGCATAGTCAATTCAAGTTATATTAATATATTGGCCGAACACTTAAGCACTTGTACAGACTCAAAGTGAATGGTTGTAAGGATGTAAAACTGCCATTAAGTTTTAAATGTACGCATCCATAAAATTCTAATGGAAATGAAATGAGTGAATGATTAGGAAATTTCTCTTTCAGTTTTCTCCTCTCTCTCTCACTCTTCCCTTCTGTATCCATTCTTCTTTGGCAAGAGGATCAGCAAACATACCAGAAAGCACTGTGAACATGCAGTAGGACCAGCACCCTGGGAAAGATCAAGAGAGATAAACGACGACAAAAACTTGGACTCCTATCCTATTAAAATCTTGTTCTCAATAACAGATATACATGCACATATTAGAGCTCAAGCCCTATAAAATTATGCTATGATAGCATGCACAAGCAGTAATATATCTCATTCGCTTTTCTTATGCAAAATTGTTGTATCAATAGAATAAAGGGATATACATAAACCAATAAAATGCAGCGCAGAAAGTAAATGAGAATTTCTCATTGAGAAAGCAATGTTTGAGCAGAGAAACCATTGCATATAGAAATAGCTGCATATTTTTAGTGTCTGTCCATCCATGCAGTTCGATATCCGTCTCTCACTATCCTATCGCGACTTACTACCACACATGCGGCGTCATCATTTGAGAAGAAAAAAAATATTATAAAAGTAACGAACATTCGCATTCTATTAGTATGAATATACAAACCGCACTGCAGACGCTTTATAAATTCCATTTACATAGCATAAGATGGTTATTATTGTAGCCAATATCCTACCACGCCATGAGCACGCAAAAACTAAAATAGTTTGCTATATGGTAAGTGGATATTCGTTAAATGATAGCACTGTATGCACACATAGAGCTTCTCCAAGTTTTTTTATACTATCGGAGTGATGATCATGATCATTGTCATCCCATCAAAATCTATGCTAAAAAGTACTTTACTGTTGCAGCTACTGCCTCTCTAAAACATACAAGTACATGCATGCATGTTTCTTTCGTATTTCCTCCGCCTAAAGATACGAGAATAATTTCTAACTTTCCAAACTGAAATATGGAAATGGCTCACTTGGAAAACCAAAGAGAAAGAGTGAGAAATTTTTATTTTTGTTAAACAAATCTTTTTTGGCTTCCACATTGCCTGTTTTCACAGAAAAAAATACTCAACAGGAATAGTTCTACTCTTCAAGCGTCCTGTTTTCACGTGTCTTCGTCTTCATACGAATAAGTATGATGGCAAGTTACTGATATTTGAGAAGTGAAGAAGGATGCAATTTTGAAAAAAGGAATCCGTCCGTAATCGGGACAGGATATTTTTCCCCTTTTCTACTTCCTTTTTATAGAAGGAGTGAGAAGAAAACTGTCGCATCTTCTAAGGCTTACCTGTCTTGGCTCGTTATCATAAACATACAATTTCCGGCGAGTTTCTTTACTAAAGTACGGACTATAAAAGTTAACTGGCAAAAATATTGAGGTGGGCTTATAGAGGAGAAAAAAAGAAAGCAGGAAACATTCAAAATAGAATTCACATTTCTAAAAGGAAACGCAAATTACTACTAAATGGCATATGAAATGCCTGTTCCAAAAGTTATTCCTATTACATTGCAGCATAAGGAGTAGAATTTGATGGCAGTTTAAGTCCGAAGACTATTTCAAAACCTTTATTCATGTACACTTCCATAATAGATGAAATTGAGAGAGGCAGTTAAATTAATGCTTCTTGTGGTTTCTGAGGTTCTTAGCCTTCAGTCATATCGTATCCAATCGAATCCAGATATGTTCAATATTGTTTGTTGCAAAGAAGACAATATCTTGCAATGCACCAGTTAAAATATTTCCCAATGTGTTCACATTTTCTAATATGTCACCTTTAGTATCACTGATTCAAAGTTTAACCTTAGTCTAATATCCAGATGTAAAAACCGACGAATGTTTACTGGTATGCGTACATAAATATATTTTTTTTAAATACACTGTTACGACAGTTTAAGTGTGTTCATGAAACTTCGACTTAGCTACGACGATTATTGCCTTTTATCATTTCCTTCCAATTAAGTCCATCGAGTATCATTAGCCCGTTTTTTGTAATTGTCAAAGTCTTCACCAGTCTATGATTTTTAATTTTCGACAAGGGACATTTATAATCCCCTTCTGGACGTCAGGGCACTCTGAAGAGGAATTTGCTACAAGTCTCACTG
>JAHZMZ010001982.1:0-25548 GCA_027743805.1 Lepidocyrtoides sp. E14
CATTTTCTCTCATCTACGATCGTTAATTACAATCTGGTACTAAACTATACAGTACCCGGAAATGGTAGCATTGTTTTCGGGTCACGGATTGGGACGACAAAGCAATGTAATCCATGACACACTCCATCAGGAGTGTAAAGCTGTGCAAACACGGCAGAATGTGTTGCCGTTTTTGCTAGAAAAAATATATATAATCTTTTAATTTACAATTTAGCATTAATAAAGAATATGTAGTAAAATTCCATAGGTTAATGGGCATACCCAGTCCTCCCACCCAGCATTTGGCAGCCTGAAAAGTTTATCAGAAATAATCAAATAATTTCAACGAATAAAAATTACATACCTATATACACGGTTAACTTTCCAAAAAACAATTATTTGTTTCAAATTCAATTCAAATACCTCAAAATCTGGAGTATTCAGAATAAATTGCTCCGTACTTGGATCATAGTGGGCAGTTGTTCTCATCGCTCTAGTGTTTGTCCCATGACTTATTTCTGTCAGAGCAAAGCATCCTAAAATCTATCACAAAGTTAAAAGACATCAATTTATTATTACATATTTACGAAATGAAAATGTTAAAGAATTTCATATAGTATCTTACTTCAAGATTGGAAGCAGCATCTATGTATATCTGATGCTTATCAGTGCCCTGACCTCGTATAGCTTGTTGAAAAAAGTCAAGTAGAAGCATTCTTCTCGCAGCTAGAGACCAATCGTATTGTCCAAGTGCGACTACCATCGCATTGTTCTATGGAGTCAGTGCAAAACACAGTGGTTAGCTAGCATGATTTTACTTGAAATGAAGTTATTAAGAAAGATGTAAGTTTGCAAAATCATATGAACAAACTTGACACGGGTCTTCCAGTATATCATCCTCAGTAACAAGTCCATATTCCAGAACCCTAAACACTTGCTTTAGAGTCCGCGACCTCTCTTCCTCTAAACTAAGTTTGACAGGGGAATGGGCAAATAAAGGGTCTTTTTCGAGTGTTCTCCAAATTTTGTACTTTAAAATGTGTACACAAAATAAAATCTTTTAAATGAGACTACAAAATGTTATGCAGTTGTACACTATTTTTGTACAACTGCATAACTGTGGTGGAGTAATCGTACCTTTAGCTTTAGCTGTTTCTCGTTTTCTATAGTTAGTCGCATTTCTTTCCAATCGAAAGAGGCTAGTTTTCTGTAGTCATCTAAGGGACCAGGTGGGAAATCATCAAGATATCCATTCCCGTCATCGGGAATCAGATTCGGATCAGTATTTTTCAGTTTTTTAACTCCAGGCATTTTAAGCTTATGTATTAACTTTTATATTTCCTTTAGCTCCGCCACACCAAAAACCATCACAATATTATTTACAATCACAATAATGAATCATTTCATTATTGATAAATGTCATGTACCCTATGAATACGTTTTGTGTGAATAAATACATGAGATTATGCACAAAGCACAAACAAATAGGAACTGTGCTGCTTGTATTGCAAAGACCTGTGTTGGTCGGATATGTATGTAAATTACAATTTATATTTCACAATCTTCGGCTTATCTAGTTCAGAGATCCATCATTCGATGTTGTTAAAAAATTGATAATATTCATATAATTATCACCTTTGCCCCTTGCCACGTAAAGTATATATCACGGCAGATACTTACGTATCTTGATATTTTCTATATTGAGTTGCACAGTTTTACAGAACATTAGAATCATTGCCTACAGTCAAAAAAGTCACACAGGAGAAGTCTGCTCCAATTTATGATGGATACATTTCAAGCTGGAATAATAAAGCTTTGCAACCAGCAAGTTTTCACACACACATGGCATACATGTCTCCGATAAAAACAGCTGCAAAAGGTATAGTTAGGCTCACCCTCCGTCCTCAGGTTTGAACATTTGTGACTGGGAATGGAATATATGAATTGATGATGAGTAGAGGATGATGCTCCGAAAGATTTTGATATTGAGGGAGATGAGAATGGTAATGAGATCAACAATGGAATTGGTTGCAGGATGCTTCATTTTTTCCTTCTAAAATTCGTTTCTTGTGCACACAAGTACTTTGAAACATGCATGGGTCATACGTATAATGAGGAAGGCGATTACGGTGAGAATATGCTAACCTGGAAATACAAGCGTTTAAACTAAGAATATAGAATAGAGTTAGCGTGATATATGGAATTATGACTCATGGATGTGAGTGAAAACCTTCAAAATGACTATAACTCGATGTCCTTGCAGCTACTAGGTATATTTTTCTTTCCGTGCTTGAGCTGTTCATTTCTCTGATTGTTTTAGTGAAGATCTAGATTGAAAATTTCCCACAATCATCCTGTTAAAAAATCAAGTTGTCCATCTGTTTTCAAAGTTTTTCATTATTGCGAATACCTAACCCAATCAAGTTAATCGAAATATCTACAGAGTAGAAAACTGCATCATATTTTGTCGTGGATCATCAAGCATGGAAAATTTAGTTGTAAAGGAAGCCGTGAGAAAGGCTTACGCTGACGTTGCGGTAAAAAACAGCGAAGGGAAAGACTGTGGGAACGTTAAAAGCTGTTGCGGTGCTCCAAAGCAGACAGACATTGAATATAATGTGGAGCTGGGATATTCAGAGGCAGAAATCAAAGGCGTCGTTGAGAATTTGCTTCCCTTGCTCTGTAGCTCGTCAACTTAATTTCATACCATGAGCTATAAGAGTTCCAGTAATACTTTCTTTACATAATTCGTATTGCAGGAGCTACTCCTATTGATAAACTGAAGGAGGGATTGCAATCCTCTGGATTTGTTAATGTAAAAATTAAAGTTAAGGAAGCAACTCGCAATTTCATACAAAAATGGTCATATGATTCTGGAGCGGAACAGTACGTAGCTTCGGCAAATATCGAAGGGATCAAACACTGAATGCAAATAGACTGAATATACTGATAACATTGGCTACTTCTAAGTATATCGATTGTACTTCTGAAGTATGCATTAAGGACCCCAGTAAGTTTCAGCTAGTTAAAACAGGACAATATAATGATAATGATTAATTATTAATGAAGAAAGAAAGTCATAAACGTTGATCTGACCTGATAATACTCAAATTTCAATTTAAACTCATGTAATAAACGTATAATAAAGCAATATTAATTCGGTTATTGGCTAATTTAATATTCATAAAAGCTTGAAAACATTTAATAATCAAAAGCACTGACAACCTTAATAAATGTCAACCGGTATAACTAAACAGGTAAAGAACAAGTACGCACGCCATGTATAGGCACTACATTAATAATTTACTTATTACATTATGCTAGTAGTTGGTACATAGTAAAATGAAACCCGTCACTGTAAATCTTTGTTTTTCTCAAAGTAGAATCACAGTTTTCCCCGCAATCGAATTGCAGCTTCACCCCACCAGCTTGGTCTCTCAAAACAGCCTTGAGCTTGCGACATGGCTACTTCTAAATGTTGATAGACTTTTCCATCAGAAACACCCAAAACGGAGTTTAAAATAAAATCCGGTGGAGAGATTGCATCCGCCAATGACACAGCTTCCGGTTTCAGTTCTTTGCAAAGCTGTAAAATCCCCTCGCGTAAACTAATGCCACATTCTTCACCTCTGAAATATCCAGCCATGTATAGGGTTCCCAAATGTTTCTCCAAAGACCATAAGCCAAACAACAAGAAGCATTTTCGGAGCACATTTTGTATGCTATTATCACGTAAATCAGGTTCGCAAAATAAAATCCGGTGGAGAGATTGCATCCACCAATGACACAGCTTCCGGTTTGAGTTCTTTGCAAAGCTGTAAAATCCCCTCGCGCAAACTAATGCCACATTCTTCACCTCTGAAATATCCAGCCATGTATAGGGTCCCCAAATGTTTCTCCAAAGACCATAAACCAAACAACAAGAAGCATTTTCGGAGTACATTTTGTATACTATTATCACGTAAATCAGGATCACTACTGTCGGAAGTCAATTTAATCCAAAATTTTTCCAGAATGTAGTGCTCAATGAAGGCTAAGGATAAAGATCTTGCAAAGTAAGCCTGTGATTCGTTTTTTGCAGTAACTCCATCCACTCCTGATTTTAAAATTGAGCTCAACTTTGTAAAGGATACTTTGAGCAACCAGCATACCAGCCATTTGTAGCTATCAAGTAGAAACTCTGGTGTCATAACCTCATGCCTTGATTTTGGGTCAGCGGACACTTTTCTTTCTACTTTGTGCATTGCGCTAAGAAACGACAATGTACCAAATGGTGTCACATTGGATGTTGACCTTGTGCCATTTTTGTTGTTTTCGTACACACCCAAGAGCCAGTTGCTAGTTTGTTGCATAAGCACAGCATTTTCTCCCTCATACGTGATATTACTATCGTTGTCATTACGAAGACGTCCAATTCCCGCCGAGCGTAAATACCCATGCCCTCCACAGGCTTCTCGACACTCTTGTATTGCATCTCGAGCAATGTAACTCATCAAGGGTTTGGCTGAAGACGTTATGGCATGGATTTCGTAACCAGCGGTGGCCAAATCGAGCTTGTCGTTTCCTCCAGTATAACGACTGATTAGAAAAACAACAAACTCGTTCCAGAACGTATCACTGAACGATTTTAGCACGTAAGTGGCTGCCAGGAAAGGGAATAACCGCCATTGTTGCAGCTGATATTCAATCACCGGTAATTCCTGGGTTGGTCCTTTTCCTGCTTCAGCAGCTCCACCAAATTGACGGCGTACAGCGCTATATCTGATTGCAATGGGAAGTGCTGTGCAAAGTTGGCCAATTGTCATGCTGATGACGCCTACACGACCTGCTGATAAGTTTCCTAAGGACGCTCCTGTACAGTGCAAAGACCAAACCCAAATGAAAGATGCTGCTAATTATTTAGAGAAAATCAAAAGAAGAAATCATTCAGCGTTTGTGAAAATATGTTGGAATACCAAATCTTTTACTGGGATCCTTGAAGGGAGTTTTGTAACGACCATCCTCCGTAACATCTCCGTTTTTATTCAGAAGGCAGTCCCGATGAATTGCATAGTGGTCAAACAACATAAAACCATTGTCGACCTTTTACATTGAGTGTCAAATCAGCCAAACATTAGCATGTGTGTTTGAAAAAAGTACGATTCGTATTATTTGAAACAACGAGACCTACCCCATTTAGTCCACATTTGTGTCCCATATCGCCTATTTTTACCTTTAAACAAAATTTTGACCATTTTTACAATACATATTGCTTAATAATATTATCTTTGTAATAATGTTTGGTTCTCTACTAATCCAGTAAAAAATACACATGCTTTGCTTACCCCAGGATAGGTAGTGTAAGTTTTGGGATTTCGCACTGGTACTACGAAACAATGGAGTCCGTGGCACTCACCGTCAGGAGTATACAATTGAGCGTAAACAAACGCATGAGTAGCAGTTTTTCCTTAAAATTTCGGATTGGTTTTGATTAATTTTGTGAATTCAAAATCGAGGTGACATGTTCATGTAACTATAGGTGGAAATGTGTCTTACCGAGTCCCCCAGACCATGCTTTAGCTGCATTTGAAAAATCATAAAAAGGCAAGTAAAACTGACATCAGGATAGCATGCTACTTTTGCTTGGAGAAGCTAATTCCTTTGATATAAATGTGTTATCTAGTGAGAAAGCCCTGTACATTTATACAGTACCTGCTTCAAAATCGGGAGTGTTCAAAATGAAAGTTTGATCTGCTGGATTAAAAGTGGCAGTGGTTCGCATTCCTCTGGTGTTAGTGCCATGACTGATTTCCGTTAGTGCAACGCATCCAAAGACTTCGTTAGCGTAGCATTTTTCAATGTAATCATAATGTTTTGAGGTACCCATTCCGCGAACAGCATTCATAAAGAATTCATACATTACCCACATCTTTACAGCGATAGACCAGTCATACTGCCCCAAAGCGGTTTGGAAAGCATTCATCTAGAAAATTAAATTTGTTTTTATTGACTTTTAAATGAAAACAACGCGCACCATTAAAGACTTTCCCCACACGCAGATTACTAACCAGTCTTGCATCACCCATGGCGTCTGCCTCCGGTAAGAGATCGAAATCACGAATTCGTAAAATTCTTTGCATCACTAATTTCCTCTCTTCCTCCAAAGTAAGATCTTCTTGTGAGTGGGCAAATAAAGGATCGCTTCCTAACGTTTTCCATACCTTATGCTACACAAGGAAAGTGAAATATTGAAAAAATAATGAATTCTTTCAAAAACATATTTAAGCCATATCTAACCACGCCCCACCTTAAAACGAAGAATTTTTTCGTCCTCCATAACCAAGGCCATCCGCTTCCAGTTAAATGATGCTTTCTTCCTATAGTCATCCAAAGGACCAGCAGGAAAGTCCTGGAGGAAGTCAGTTTCTGTTTCCATTTTAACTAAATATAAATGTTTCTGAGACGTGGGCTACAATCCTTCTCTGTGAATTTTCTGGGGAAGTAGTTTTGTTTTAGTATTGCAGAAAATAACGGTTATCGAGTTCAAGATAAGTTTTTGGTATGAATCCGTGTTTTTGTTGTAGAACGGCTTGCATGATATTTCTTCTGGAATGTATGACTCATGCTACGATAATATGTACATATGTATGTCTGTATGTATGTATCTGTAGCACTTTTACTACTAATTCAATTTTAAAGGAAATTAGGAAAGCCTTGTGATTGACGGAATGAACGACAGTTTTTGTTACACATTTTATCAAAGAAAAATCTTTCCTGGGCAATTTAAATATACAATATCAATTGACTTTATATCAGTTCTACTGTACATATGACAGTTGGGTTTATTTTTGAGTTTATCTGGTAAGCTCTAAGTTCCACAAACCTTGCTCGCGCAAGTCGCGCAATAACTGTGTCTCTAAATGAGTCGGTCTTTGCATTACCATTTCAAAGATTAAAAATATATCAGAGTAAATAGGCAATGGTGGTGTGATGGGATTGGGAATGGTGGAAACTTGAATGGAGATATCAGGAACGAAGTATTGTTATAAGTATGCATATATGTACATATAAGTTTGTAACATAATGTATTGTGCATTTTCCATAACCAAAAGGCCAAAAAGAGCGATAAAAATTGTCGCATTTTTATAGTCATGAATGGCGCAATAATAGTAATGCACGCTGCTATGTTAAAGTTATTACAACACTCTCAGAGTTAGAGCGGATGGAGCATTAATTTTTTGACATATTCATGCTTCATTGTGATTGTGGTTTAATATTTTTGTGAGAAGACGAGTATTTTGTGTACTTATAGTGTGAAGCACATGACATGAGCGACTTTACGAGTCCAAAGAACTGGGTTCAATTCAGTCAAATGAATTGGTCAATTCATTCACAGCAGTTAATACAGTGCAGTGGCTTTGTACGACTGAGTAAATTTAATACTTTGTTTGCAGAGTATTGTATGTATTCAAGACTATATAAGGCTCAAATCTCAATGCATGTCTATTCAATCTTGCATGTTGAGCTGAGTACGCATTTGTGAAAAATGTGATATTTCCGTTCATTTTCAATACTTCATGTTGCTTGTTCATACGACTTCAAATGAGCAAAGAAATTTCTCACAAATATATGTACATTTTGTTCTGCTCATTTACTGTACTGTTTTTCAGAGAATAGCTACTGATGACTTACGAAGTATGTACATAATATGCAGTATGTATGGATGGTTTGAAAAGTCATATATTAGAGAAAAGTTCGATCTCATTTTAACTGGTGATCATCATTATCATCGTTTTGATCGTTAAAATACCATTTTGTAATGTAGCTTGGTATGTTATATCATCTACTTACCAGCATTAGCAATTTATTATGGCAGTAAACTATTGCACGCAAATCTCAACTTTCCCCGATAAATTGCCTGAGAATTAGGACAGGGCAACAACGGTCATTTTGTTTTGATTTCTTCATTCAGTCTTAAAGTATTTCGCGTGATTAACTTTTTTACGAGTATTAAGAGCTTGTTTCTTACCCTCAAATATGAAATGAGTTTTTACAAGTAATTTTTTACTTAATTTTTTTATGGGAATAAACGGTGTTAGAGGACATTGTTTTGAATAGGTAAATATGTTTATTGACGTTTCGGTTTCAAATAGTAAACCATCATCAGAACATGGAGTACATATAGGTATTATAAATTGTAAATAAACAAAATTATAGTCTTTGTCAATTCTGCAATGCAAGAAATTACAATCATTTGGAGCAATATTCACAGTTTGCTGGATAATAATAAGCGCCTGGATATGCTCTTCCAGTTTGGGTCCCTTTCAAAAGCTCCCGGAGCTTGTAACAAAGCATTTTGCAAGTGTTTGTAGACTTCTCCGTCAGAAACTCCTAAAACCGAGCAAAGAACAAAATCCGGCGGAGCAATGGCATCCACCAAAGCAACGGCATCAGATTTTAAATCCTTGCAGAGTTGCAACACACCTTCTCTCAATAAATCAGCGTCCTGAGGACCATTCATAAAACCCCACTGGTAAAACGTGGAAATGTATTTTTCTAGACTCCACAATCCATACAAACAAAACAGATTTTCTAGAGTTTTACAAATATTTGCTGATGTTTTCGTCCTATCGCTCAGAAGCTTTTGCCAAAAGTGCTCCAAGATGTAGTGCTCTATAAAAGCAACTGATAAGGTTTTGGAATAGTAGATTTGTGTTTCATTTTTAGAAGTAAAAGAATCATTCGAGCTTTGGTATACTTTTTGGTACTTCTCATGTGTCGACTTCAGTAATCGGCAAATTAGCCATTTATAAGTTCTGACTATTTCAATGGGATTTTTTAATTCGTTGATTGATTTAGCACTAAATTTAAGACTATGCAAATTAGCTCGCTCCTCTAGGAATGTCAAAGTATTCAGGGGAGTTTTTTCGTTTGCTGTGACACTGGTTCGACTTGTCCACACATTTAATAGCCAGTTGCTGGTTTGCTGAATTAGAACATGATTATCACCTGTAGTTAAAAAATAAAAGAGGAAAGTACAGTATAATCACGTTAGATTGCTGAAGATTTGATTTTTAATTGAGGATCACCTTCATGGGTCAAATTTGCATCGTTATCATTTCTCAATGGCCCAAAACCAGACAGTTTTAAATATCCTAGTCCTCCACAACACTCTCTAGCTGTTTAAATGAATTTAAATTTAGTTTTAAAAAGCACATTCCATCATATAGTTACGCATGCAATTAGTTATATTTTGAAGATTTACCCTCTTGTACTGCATCCCTGGATAGCCAGCTAGCCAATGGTTTGGCACAAGATGACAATACATGTATTTCCATTCCCATCATTTTAACATCCTCTTTATCAGAACCAGAGAATGATTGGAAGAGAAAAGAAACATACTCATCGAAAATACTGTGGCCAAAATATTTGATGACGTAGGCAGCTGCTAAGAACGGTATTAATCTATACTGCTGTGTCTGGTATTCAATAACTGGTCTTTCATTCGTGTCCTCATTTCCACCAAATTGGCAGCGCACACTTGAGTAGCGAATGGCAATGGTCAAGGCATCACACATTAATTGAGCAATCATTGGTATTAGACCTGCTCGAGCAGCAGATAAATTTCCCAGAGACGCGCCAAATCTTTTGGAAGGATCACTAAAATTTTTTGATGATATGAATTTCCCATCTGAGGTTACGTCACCAGTTCTGTTCAGCAGTGACTCTTTCGGGATCACATAGTTGTTAAATTTTAGCAACCCATTATCAAGACCATTCAGGCCCAGTTTTGGACCTAAATCGGCTATAATTACACCAGGATATGGAAGCATAGTTTTGCAGTCTCTAATTGCAACAAGGAAACTGGCCAATCCGTGACAGTTTCCGTCTGGAGTGTACAATTTTGCTGTCACGCATGCGTGTGTAGCTGTTTTGCCTGGATTAAAAACACATTACATTATTATGTTACTTTTACATCAATTAATTAAGTATATTTTTTCGGTCCTGTATTTCTACCTAAATTCCCAGCCCAGCATTTGGCAGCTAAAAAATCGGGAGTATTCAAAATGAAGCTTTGGGATAGTACATCAAAAGTGGCTGTTGTTCTAATACCCCGAGTATTGGATCCATGTCCAACTTCCGTGATAGCTACACAACCGAAAATCTGGGAACATACATTACATGCTGAATTAAGCGCGGCGCAAAATTAGATTGCTTATTAACAACACGCTCAACAATCCAATTATCACTAGAGATAAGATGAATAAGTATCATTTTATTACTCTTCCATTTGCAGCTGCCTCCATCGCTTCGTAGTGGCGACCTGTTCCAAGTCCTCGTATGGAATTGGTGAAAAAGTCAATTAATATGCTTCTCTTGGCTGATAACGATCCGTCATACTGCTGCAATGCAATGGTGAAAGCGCTACCCTAAAATAAAACTGTTAATTTTTACGTGTGCTATTTCCGATGAAATAGTATTTGGAATAATTATTTGCCTTGAAGCATGTACTAAATTGGGTGAAGTCATCATTTTTTCTTCAGGAAGAAAGTTGTAGTCTAAAATTTTAAGAAGTCTTTTCATCGTCAAATCCCTGTGCTCTTTAAATGATAATTCTTCTTGTGGCTGTGGGCGTGCGAACAAAGGATCCTCTGACAAAGCCTTCCAAATTTTGTGCTGTTTGAGCAAAAGCAAGTATATACTCTTTAAATCACACTTCACTGCATCCAAAGTTAAAAAGTACGTACACGTGGTATTTATTTGTTTTACTTTAACTAGTTGTTACACATACTTTGAACCTTAACGTCACTGGGTTCTCAATTGTAACCGCCATTTCCTTCCAATTGAAAGACGCTTGTTGTCTGTATGCATCCAGTGGTCCAGACTTGAAATCTTCCAAAAAGTCACCCATGATTGCCAACTTAAGAATAATAGCTTTTACAAAAAATTACTTCTTGTATGATCACCCTTAAACTTTTATTGTCATTTAGTTAATTTTTGAGCAAATGTATGTAGTATGTAGCTAGATGATGGAGGTTCAAATGATTACCGATGTAATTCGTACAAATTGAGTAGAGGTATCTGTCAACTTGCCTGTGTGAGTATTTCTCCAAATTAGACAGAAGGCAAATATCAGGGTGAAATCATAACTGGCATGTGTGTATTGCCTGATCTTCACAAGTCTGTCTATTATTGCATCGACAGCTTGAAATGTTGAAAGTGTAAATACATGAACACACATGAAGGTATTGTATTGGTATGAATAAGAAAAAAATGTCATACAATGCAATAAAAAGCAGGTTTTCAAGAAAACGGAAAGTACTACATATCTTTAAGGTGCTTTTTACCACTACCAATACCTATCAGGCAGCAATTCATGCCAATGAGAGTGGAATGATTCAAGGCAGCAATTTTTGTCGATTAAACTATTGCTACTTAAACAGCGGTTAAAATGGTAAAGAAGACTGTATTTCCAATCAATTTTACACTTTTTTACACAATGACTTTATTTATGCAAAATTTTCATTGTCAACGAAAAAATCTTTGGTATTAAAAAATTGACATTTTTTGGATCACAGTTTAGCTTTTAAGTAGCCGGCAAACTCGGCCCATCGTGAAGACTTTCCAAAAGAACCTGGATACTCCGACATGGCCAGTTCCAAACGTTTATACACTTGGCCATCAGAGGCTCCAAGAACCGAGCCGAGGGCAAAATCTGTAGGTGCAATAGCGTCAACTAGTGCTACTGCTTCCGGTTTAAACTCTTCACATAATTTCAGTATTCCTTCTCGAACTAACTTGGACGGCTGAGGACCACTGAAATACCCTCCCTCATATAAAGTCCCCAAATGGTTTTTCTCCAAAGTCCATAATCCCCAAAGAGTCAACAACTTTTTTAAAACTGATTTAATCTCAGCAGGAAGGCCGGGTTTGTTACATAACTCGTTCTGAAACGTTTCTGCTATAAAATGTTGTATATATGCAAGGGAAAGTGATCGGGCAAAAAAGACTTGGGACTTGTTCCGTGCTGAAAAACTGTCTTCCCCTGCCGAATTAGCTAATAATCCTTGAAATTTTGAAGCAGTGGAACGTAGCAGATAACAAACAAGCCATTTATAAATTTCAATGACGCATTTTGAATCCTCCGTTAGTGTTTGCACATTGGTTACACGAAATTTTTTCTTCAGGCGCTGATCAGCTTTGCTGAGGAATGTCAACGAATGAAGTTTACTTTGTGTAATGACCGTGTCACGCTTGGGGTCATTCCACATATTCATTAACCAATTGCTTGTTTGTTGTATCAAAACGTTATTTTCTCCTTCAAAGGTTAGGAATGCATCGTTATCGTCTCGAAGACGGCTGATACCAGAGCACTTTAGATAACCGTGACCGCCACAAGCTTCCCTGCGAGTGAATATTTTATGATGATTTTTTTATGATGCATCCTATGAAACAGAGGTAGATGATGTGAGAATTCTAGTTCTACCTGGACTCTTGTATTGCATCCCTTGCTAGCCATCCGGCAATTGGTTTGGCAGAACATCCAACCGCATGAATTTCCATTCCCCACAAAGCTCGAACATCAGGATTCAACTCTGAATTAAATTGACTCATCGCAAACATGACCAAGTTATCCATAATGTGTGAGCCAAAGAACTTCATTACGTACGCAGCAGAAAGGTAGGGAAACAAACGCCATTGTTGCAGCTGGTATTCAATCACAGGTAACTCATCCTTACTTCCAGGATTGCCAAATTGTCTTCGCACTGCTGAGTAGCGAATGGCAATTGTCACTGAATTGCATAAACTAGACGAACAAAGGTTAACGATGCCAACTCTGGCACCTGATAAATTTCCTAGGGATGCTCCTATATAAAAATTTACGAAATACCCGACTTCAATTTCCTTCAATGGTTGTTTTTAAATGAATTTTTATACACGCGTAAATGTAAAAAGCATATAAGCATTACGATGGTATTGAAAAACTGACCGAATTTCTTCTTTGGATCTTTGAATGGGGTCGCATATTTCCCCTCAGCAGTTATATCGCCATTTTTGTTCAAAAGTGATTCCTTTGGAATCACGTAATTGTTGAACATTACGAATCCATTATCAAGGCCATTCAGTCCCGCTTTTGGGCCCATATCTCCTATTATCACACCTGGAATACATATTTAGGAGAAAAATTTCTAGTTGCAAAATTAAAAATTCTACCATCGTACAATATACAAAACCGTCATAAGTACCTGGTAAAATATTTAGTTGAGAGTCGCGAATGGGCACGATGAAACCATGAAGTCCATGGCAAATCCCATCTGGTGTGTACAATTGTGCCATAATGTAAGCATAATTTGCCGTTTTCCCTTCAGAAATATTTTGATCATAAATTATTTACTTTATACAGACTTGAAATTTGGAACGATAGTTTATTGGAAGCAATTTAGACATACCCAAATTTGCAGCCCAGCATTTTGCAGCCTTAACACAGGTGCCAAAAAAAGACAATTAATCAAAACCAAACATAGCTATACTGTGACACAATTGCATTTCGTATTATGGTCCACTTTTTAGTAAACTCAGTTTAATTATACCGTACCTCAAAATCTGGCGTATGCAAAATGAATTTTTGCGTACTCGTGTCAAACGTGGCTCTGGTACGCAGTCCTCGTAGATTTGTTCCGTGACCAATTTCAGTTATGCAAACGCATCCAAAAAGCTGTGAACCAATTCAGAAATAATATGTACTTTTAATCTGTATTTTTTGGGATAATGTAAGAATTCTCATATTATATTTCCGTAATAATATAACCAGCTAGTACTTCATTGTCCTCCGCAGCGTCAATGTATTTGTAGTGCGTTTGAGTTCCTAAACCCCTCATGGCGTTACTAAAAAAGCTTAGCAGTGCTGCAAGTCTTATGGATACTGACCAATCATAATGACCAACAATGCTGTAAATTTCTGCTCGCTGGAAAGAAAGAAATATAATTCATAAGAAACACCAATAAATAAAATCCCGCTGATGGAAAAAAAATTCACACAACAGAGTTACCGTTCTAAGGTCATTTTCAGTCCGTGAAAGAATTTCACTGAGTTTCAACGCTTTCTCCAAAGTGTTGTTCCTAATCTGGTCTAAAGAGACCTCCGAGTCGTCTGGTGAGCGCAAGAATGTAGGATCCTCTTCCATAGATTTCCAAATGCTGTGCTGATTTATTTTGAAATCAAGAGACAGATGACTCATTTTGGAACAGATATTCATTGAAACTACCAAATTATAAACCGACATTTATAATTTCTGGTACATGATAAATTTTCTACCTTAAACTTAAGTCTATCTTCACTGTCCATCAGCAACGCCATAGACCTCCAATCGAATGAAGCTTGCTTCCTGTAACGGTCCAAAGGACCCGTAGGAAAATCTGGTAAAAGCTTCATAATATTTGACATGACTGTATGTGTCTCAAAGGTTTGAGAAAATGAACCCCGTATAATGGATTTTCAAATTTAAATTTAATTTTTGATTCTGGACGCTAGAGTAGAAGAGGAATATAATGTGATGTCATGCTTATGTACATATGCCATGTCATGCATGGCATATCTAATGTAGTATGTATATTTGTGCAGAAAGTAATGATTATCCTGCGCTAATGAATGATGGATTTTTTGGGTCAGGTTCCTTATCCATTATCACCAGGTTTGCTCTCAGTCAACATCCAGTCAGATACATAGCGATTAATCTCAAGCCCAGCTGAAAATCCTTCACTATGGACATGGTTGGCATTCACACACTTACAATAAGATTGCCAAAGAATCCTTGAAAATGAGATTGATTAACCAAGCACGCAACTTATGAACTAGCCGTGCATAAGAACGGTTTTTCACTGCCTGAATTTATTTACGAAAACGTATCATACAAGTACAAATGTCCACCCTAATGTCACACTCTTCTAGTAGTTGGTAAACGTTTCTAAAGTTAAAAATACTAACACCTTTTTTCATAAATATTGCGTTTCGAATTCTGCCAAAATTTTATTTTTGTATGCAATTATGCATGCCATATGTATGCCTATCGCGAGGATGAACTCGAAGCAAGTCCTATTCATGAAAATATGCTTTATAAGAATTTTATTATTTGAGGAAAGATAAAATGATGATGGAAACGTTAAACATCAAAGTTTTATTTGGAAAAAAAATGTTTACAATAATGAATGACAATGAATGATACTTTTACGGTGATCGAATTACAACTTAACACTTTTCATATTTAATATTAAAAGTTTGGAAAAATTAAGTATCTAATCATCTCCAGTATCCATTCTGGATAGAACCTCCTCTTCTTCCACTTCCAATTTAATCGTTTCCACTTGCAGGACCTTTGTCGTTCCCTTGAGGTACGTGTACTTGCCTTGCCTGTTAAAACACAAGAGAAAAAATTACACCATTATTATGTCATAATGATTACGGCATGTGATGAATATTGAATAAGAGCTCTTTCATTATCATTCAGTTTCTACCTTTGACCCTTAATTCCAATTTCATCATATGGGCGTTTGATTATTGGGGCAGCTTCATCCTTCCTTATTATTGTAACATCAACATTGGAGCCTGAGCCCAGATCGTTTTCAATACCGGCGGCAATGGCGTCTCGAACCAACTTTATGGCTGCCTCTTCCTGTTAAACAATGTATAAGCTATATAGATGAAGGATGGGTACTTTCACAATGTTTACTAAGCGTTTATCACTATCAAAGCATACAAAATACAAACGTACTTCCATATCTGGCCCCCAGCCGCTCTCAAACACTGCCATTGCTGCAAGTGACCCTGAACCCATTGTTGCATATGGGAGTTTGTCAGTAGACCCGTGAGGATATATGCAATAAATGTGTGATCCAAACTTATCGACTCCTCCTAGAACCAGAGCCGCGGACACATACCCCTGAAGTAAAAATACAATTCGGTTCATTTAGAAAAACAACACAACGACATGCTTGGCTTGTTAATTGAACTGCTCCTAACTTGATAACGGAATAGTGTTTGCTTAAGCAAACGGTTCGCAACAACGACAGGTACTTCTCGACCCATATTTAAGCGAAGTAGTTCAAGCTGGGATTCGATTTTACGAGTAGTCATTTCGGTATCCGCTGCTGTACCAGCACCACAACAACTAGAACATGGAAAAACACCGGATTTATAACCTATACTTTACCACTGACCTGTGACCACTATTAAAATGTTTATTTTCTTCGTAAATACTTTTTACTTACTACATGCGAGGAGCCAAACGATGAATCTTGCTGCAATTTTTATCAGCCACAACATTCCCACCGGTCGCACGAGTATCAGCTCCCAGTACAACACCATTTTTATAAATAAGGCCTACGATTGTTGTACCAGTTTTCACTGTTCTGGGTTGCGAGAGACCTTGAACCTCCAATGACAAGTTTCTAGGAAAGTTACCAGTAAAATATAAATACTTTCAGTCAATAGTACATATAGGGACCATCCAATAAAATGAAGCCTTTAAAATGCATATTACCTATGGAAGTTTCCAAAATTGAAGCCCCCAGCAGGTATTTCCGCAGCAAGACCAGTTGCCATTTTTACTTTTAAATAGATTATTTCTACACGCAGACAACGGGAAGGACAAAGTTACTACTTTGCGAGATGAATTACGACTTCAACTAGAAAACACAAGAGTTACCGTAAAATAGAAAAATCACTAAATTTTCTGCTGTTCTTCTGAGCTGATTAATATTCAGACGTTTACTTACACAAGTTTCACCCAATGTTGATGTGCTATCATCTGAAAACAGTGTTTTTTATGGGTAAAGGGTAAGAAATGTCATTAGTCATTGCTATATGCGGCTATGCAAACTTAAATTGAACCAATGTTCCCTCCTATTCACACCCACTATGTTTTCTTTATAGTCATGCTTTATATTCTCAGCTGACTCACTCCGCCCCGGTTGAACGGGACCTCAGACTTCACACACAGCATAGATTTTAGAGAGACCTCAGGTAGCCAGGTAGAGGTAGCGTTTTATGTATTTTGTTATGTACAACGGGCCGCGGGTCACGGGATATTGCGTTTTGGGTCAACAAAGATTCAAGATGAAAAAAAGTGCTAACACTGGATGACGAAGCTAGCAAATTTGCGAATTGAAAACGCAAAATGCAAAGCTCTACTCAATAAAACAAAATAGTCAATTTCACGTTCAAGTAACTCAATTGAATAGCGTTTACTGTACAATTAAAATACAAAAAACATGATTAATTCAAAAGTAGAGTAGAAAAACGGTACAAGAAAATTTTAGGTTGTGAGAACCACATTTGGACGGAATGTCTTATGATGTAATTATTATTAATCGTAATAAGAAAATACATACGTACATAATATTATTATTACAAAAATTAGAAATATTAAAACACTAACGAATGCAAAGAAATATAGATCATTCATTCATTAACTTAAAAAACAAAAGTTCGTTTTAACAGGGTAGTGGCAGAAGATGGTCAGAAGAACGGTAAATGGAGGTGTAAAAAGAGTCACTCAAATGCTCATCTTTTTAAAACCAAAATGATCAGTCTAAAATACATTCTATTTAATACAACAAATTAGTTTGTAATAGTAATAGTAATAATGGTAAATTAAATACAAAGGTATGCATGTCAAATTTTACATGTTTGGGGCGTTTTGTTTGTAAATGCAGTTGCTGTTTTACCGTCTAGTGACTCATCACTTGGTAGTTTTAAAACAGACAATTTGGCCTAGTTTGAATTGTAAAAACCAACATAACATAATTTAAAAGAGATACACATTTTGGTGCCTGAATTTTATAGGTACTTTGACACAACCAACAACCATAAAAATGCATACCATCACGTATTATATGAATATAAACATTACAATCGTTGATAATCACTAAACGAGGAATAGTGATTCAAAATATTTTTATTTATGAAGAAATATTGAAGCTCTTTGTTGGTATTCTATTTGTGCATGGCATGTTGTGTTGTAGCGTAGGTATGTATTAGGTGTGTAATAATTATATGCATATTATGCAGCCGCGTACCAAATATCACACATTTTCATCCCAGTAAAACAAAGTGTTTTCTGTGTAAGATTCTGGTAGGACCACTAAAGCTGGTCTCTGCTTCTCCGCAATGGTTTGGTAAACAGAGTAAATCACAAGTAACACATAAATCTAGTTAAACACAGAAATAAAGAGGCAAGACAATAAATTATCAAGAAAAGATTCTCAAAACATTTACATGCCATTTTAAACTCTTACATTGTATGCCATCCAAAACCAAAGAATGATCATTGCAAAGATATTTTCAAGCTGTAAAACGATTGATAAAGTTAAAATACATTTGCATGAAAGTAACTTACAGTTTATAGATCATCTCAATGTATAAACATACTCATCAGCCGTCAGTTCATGAAATTAATTATCTTGATAAAAGTTTTTGCGACTTACATATATATAATAATCGTAAAGCCAGTGAAATCCCAGGTACAACTTGTACACAATGACAATGAACATGCATATCATCCAAGGCAGCATCCACCCTCTAATTTCAGTCCGAACTCCTCGGACAAGGAGATACGAGGAGAAAGCAAAGAAGAGAAAGAACACAATCGCTATGCTTCCCCAAACGTAAAGTGCTTGAATTTACAAAAATTATACTTTTTACTGCTGGATAATCATGATATTTCCTTCAAAGAACCAAAATACTTTGCAAACTTACTAAGATGTATGTCCGCTTCAAAGTAAGGCATATAAAACTGGCTGGATTCACCTCCCGTAAACACATAAACTGTGTACGTGATAAAAAGTACTGAAGCAGCCTGAAAAAACGCATTTATAAGCAGTATTATTATAAGTACTGTCTAGCAGCACCAGTAATTTAGAATTATGTATTAAAATTGTAGTATCTGCGATAGGAACTAAATCTTTTACAAAACTCTCACCGCCGTGTAAACTGCAATGGGCGTAACAGCCTTTTCCACTGAATCGTAGAAAAGACATGGCGTCCAAAATGAACTCAGCACTACCATTTTAAAATAAGTAGCAAAAATAGTGAAATACAAAACGGCAAAAAATAACAAAAAATTATATCACATAAAAAAGAAGCCGCGTTTCATGTCAAGGTAGCATGAACATGTGCGTTGGTTGAAGCCAAGTTAGAGTTAGCCTAACACATGAAATAAATGACTGCAGGAAACATAAAAGTAAACAATTTTATTTTGCTGAGCTGTCAAACATTTGATCAGAAAAGTAACAATAATAGTTATAATATTTTGTTTTCTGTCTGTTACTCAAGAAGTGAATCCATACACTTTACTAAAAATGTGCACTCTATCTCTATCATGCTATACTGCTGCCATTGCCATTACTGCTAAAACATTCATCGTCCCTCTGAAATTCATGGAGATGGAAAGCAATAATGCTAAATGAGAATAGTGAATTTCATGGCACAGAATTACATTTTTTCGTTCAGAAAAAGAAACCCAACCCTTTGGTTCACCTGCAGCCGTAAACACAATACGATTAACGTGTGCTGCTGCTAGTAGTGTTTCCTAGCATGCAAGGCATAAACCAGTAGAAGCATTTGCATTGTTGCTTATATAACTTCTCTTTTTTAGCCGTGAAAACATAATTTTCCAGTATACATGCATGAATAGTTGATGTAGAAGTCTGAAGTCAATATGGTGAGGTAGTGAGTTCCCAGAGTGCCATGGTAGAACCAATAAGCGATCTCACAGTATGAATTGGGATCTCATATTCATATTCATGAACAATGAACCACAAGTTTAAAAAGCTTTTCTCACTTTCAGTGCTATGCTACGTTGTTGTGATAAGTTTTCATTATTTCATTTCGTTAGGTTGGCAGAATAGAATGACTTTAGATTTTACTACTTACAAGCAAGCATGAACTAACGCGTTTCTCCTTAGCTCTGTGTGTAGCTGTTTACATTTCTGGTGGATACGTTTTTGGAAAACAAAGAAAAACCAGGAAACAAGAAAATATGGGTATAGTCCATGCTAAAGGTTATGGTGTACTTCATTACATTTTTGCTCAACATTATCTTTTCTTCAACACCTCAAATTACTAAAAGGGTGGATCAGTAAAGGGAAACTCATACCCGTTGTCCATCCTCAAGTATTAACCAGACACAAACTTCACGGCAATAATGCAAGTAAATCATGATGTTATGCATGCATGCCTACATTTTCTTGTGTCAGACGAAGAACATTATTGTGCTCATCTTCTTGATGCTTTTAAACCAAACAATCAAAAATTTGCCGTGATGATAGCATACCTTAATGATAGTAGTTAGTAGGTTGTGAGTATGTATGATATTATTTTCGTGTATCACTACAGACATTCTGTGTGAATGCAAAAAGGGTTGAATACTCCTGTTGTTGAAATGGAAGTGTTTATATTCTTTTGTACTAGTAAATAGTAGCATTGCAAGCTTAGTACACAGTTCATCTACCTGTCTTGATGTCTGTCGGTTTTTGAAACAACTGACATGGCTATTACATTTATGCAGGTTTACTATATGTACTCGCATTCTTATACTGGTGCCGCAGCATTTACTATTTCTGTTGGTTGATGATTATGTTGATCATGATGATGACCATCATCCTTTTTTATATATATGTTGTACATATATGTAGGTATGCATGATTATTTTATTTATTGAATGCAAACATAAAACTGGCATGAAACAAATGAAATGAAAGAACGAAAATGAACATGAAACTTATTCATATCACATACCGCATAAAAAATTACTTTTTCATCCATCATCTCGGATAATTATTGACTCTTTGACTTCCACCACTACTGGGGTGACTACAGTATCAGCATTACTGCGTTAGTTGGGAGCGATCAAGGCTTACTTTGAGGTACTACAAAATTTCATGCTCAACAGTATTGTTAGTTTTATTAGCAGTTTTCAATTAAACATTTAGTGGCTCTTTTGCGTGTCTGATAAGCATTTAGTTTTAATTGAAGGTTGATAAATACCTCTAATAATGCTGCTACTATTGTGTTAAAGTATTTCTGTACGTGATAGACTCTCATTATCTAATCGAATTATCATATCAGGAGAATAAAATCTATTAACAAGGTGTATGAACAAGAAACATGAGAAAGCTACTCATAGGGAAAAACTGCAGAAATACTCAATATTCTCTGCTGTCTACTTATCATGTTTCATATTATTTGTTAAAATGTCATACACACATAATAACCAGAAATTAGTGGATTATCTCAGGTAGCAAATTGATTGTAAGTGCATTTTATTTTATTTAGAAAAGTAATATTTTGAATGATAACGGCTAATGATAGTGTTCGTTAAGTGTCTACTACTGTTCAGTTATTGTAAATTGGTACAGAAAATAGTGCGGAATATTGTACGAACATGCTACACAATTGTACATTGGATGGTGGTAGCGTTAATACCAAAACCTTGTACATGCAACTAAAATCATGTTAATTTCTTGAGTTCGTTGTTTCATCAAGACTTTCTCCATGTGCAAAGTAGACATATTGCTGAGAGGAACAACGGGATCTCCTCATCATATCAACGATGAGCCGCCAAATCTCAGAGTGTTTTAAACGGAGAAAGTAACAAAAATGTTCCTCGTAGTAATATATTAGTGTGTCTGCTGTTGGCAGTCTTGGTGGTTGAGCAGATAGAGACGGATGATTTTTCACTTGACTTGTTTCTTGCGGCGATTTACCAGCAAACCAACATAACCAGCAGAACACTACAATTTATTATAAGCACGTAGTAAAAAGAAGTGAGTCAAAGTCAAAGAGAGTACACGTCACATTTTATTACTCTGGTAAAAAAAAATGTTAACGCAAATGTGAAAAAAGTGCGGTTTCACGTGCCGAAAATGAGCGTGAAACAATAATAAATTGGAGGTATTTTAAAGATAAATATACAAGAATATGTGACTGGATAATAAAACCAATCATTTCATTTGTACAATAACGGCAATAATTATTTCAGGTCTTACTTCCTCATTCACCAATGCTTCCTTCAATCACGATTATTTGGATAAAAATTGAATAGAATTTTTGAACAAGGTTGTTGTACACATCTATTAACAAATTTAAAATGTGAAAGTTTTCTAGTACTTACGCGTACTAGCCCAACACAAAATCTGCATGAAAATAAAAAGATCTCTATATCAAAATGTCGTGCTAATAAGAGGAAGTTTATCCGAAATTCCAATGGTTAGAGAGAAAGCAAAAAAATTAAAATTGTCTAATATAGGCAAACAAGCCTCGTTTTCGCCTCGACATTGGAATAAACCCTTTGGGTTTAATTCCTTTGCGACTGATAAAGCGCTCATTGCGTGGGAGTATTTTGTTTTTTAAACGCTTCGGAAAATTTTACATTAGCCATAATAATGGCTGCACCTGAAAGTTTGGATTCGCTCAAGCTTGAGGTTTCTCGGCTGAGTCGTGAGTTGGATCAAACGCAAAGTGAAAAGGTGCAGGCTGCCAAATATGGGATGGGATTATTGGAAGAGAACTCCAAGCTCCAGGAAAGATGTTCTCAGTTGGAAGAGCTATATGAGGTGACCAAGAATGAGTTGGATTTGACAAAAACAGCCTTGTCGAAAACAACGGAAACTCATAAAATCACAGAAATTTCTGGAATTCAGCATGAAGAAAGTTTACTTTCGGAAAGTGCAGCATTAGAATGCTCCCTTAATTCACAAATTTTGGATTTGGAAGGAGACCTCAAATTCAGTAAACAAGAACTGGGTAAAAACCAATTGCAAAATCAAATTATCTGCATCTATCATCAATTGTACTAGAAAATATATATTTTTAAACATGCACAACTCTATATTATTTCCAAAAATTCTAGAACGATTGAAAGCAGAACGAGATCGAATGATATCGGAGACTGGTGAACTACAAAAAGAGCTCGAGTTAATGTCGATTGAAAAGAATGCTCTGAAAAAGGAGGTGAAAGAAATGAAGTTTCGTGAAGCTCGCCTGCTCAACGATTGCTCTGATTTGGAGGAAGAAAATATCACACTTCAAAAACAAGTTTCCGTACTGAAATCCTCCCAAGTTGAGTTTGAAGGAGCCAAACACGAAATTCAAAGGTTACTTGAAAGCGCCCAGGAATTGCAACAACAAGTGGAAGAACTATCCTCGTTGAAAAGAATAGCGGAGAAGCAAATGGAGGAAGCGTTGGAAGCCTTGCAACTGGAGCGAGAGAATCGCTACGCACTTAAGAAAGAACTTGATGCGAAAATTAATTCGGAATCTCTTATGAACCTATCTAACCTAGCTCTTTCTCTCAGAGGTATTCCTCATGTTATCTAATAACAAATATGCTTAGTTATATATTATCCATACCTACTTGAAAAGCTTTTTTATTGCTATATTTTTATACTTAGACGCTTAGACAAGTAAAATGCGAAATTACAATAAAACTGATTAATTTTTATTAATTAAGTACATAACTTCATGCTTATTTTGGTTAACAAAAAACTTGCGTATTTTTCTCCTAACCACTTGGTAGTTTTTTTTGCTGCTTCAGACTGCTATAAGTAGACGATACGCATTAGTAGAGATAATATAATTTGCATAAGGTCAATATTTTACTCATGCAAATATACGCACGATAGGAGTATGTTTTGCATAGTAATCTTTACTACTGTATTTGTTAGGTGGTCTGCATGAAGATCATGATGTTGGAAGTGATAGTGAAGGTGAGGATGTGAGAATACCAGAAGAAATGGATACTGGAAGACCTCAAGAAAAGCAAGTGGACTTGTTTAGTGAAATCCATTTGAATCAAATGAAAAAGTTGGAGAAACAATTAGAAGGGGTAGAAGGAGAACGTAATGCTCTGACGAAAAGTCTAAAGGAAATTCAAGATCAAATGGAAAAGGGAAAGAGTCAAGTAGCTTGTCTGCAGGCTGGAGTGGCAACAATAATGTCGCATATTGAAGCATTGAATAATCTGAAAAATGAAATTGCTAAAAAGGTTGAGAAGCCGGAAAGTGTGTCACCGGTAAATTGAACATGTCTAATCACTAAACAAAAAAGATATACCTATGCATCAAAGATAAAACATATATTATACATACGGGAGCGCATGGAAGGACTTGAATGAAAATGAATGGTCTGGTTTTTAGGTGACAACCACATACCAGGGTTGGTTTGCAGTGTCTTCTAAAGAAATTGATAACCTGAAGCATTCACTTGTAGAAATTGAAAAATCAGAGAATGCTCTTATCTCGGATGTAGCGAGCGCTCTGCGGGGTGAAATGACAAATTTGAAAGAAAAAGTACGGAGGAACAAAGTCAGAATCAATATGTATGGAATACAGCTTCCAAATTATCCAATAATATTGTGAATTTTTCTTTGCTAATTTAGCTCCTAGTTTACGAAATGAAACTACAGGAAATGGAAATTGAAATGAAAAGTATGGACGATGCGGCCGTGGACGCTCATCGTACCATTGATACAACTCAGACGGACCTCAACTTTATTTCGGAAGAGTTGGCAAATCTTTACTACAAAGTGTGCAATGTTCAAGGGGTTACAGCTCAACGTGTCATGCTTGATCACATNGAGTTGGCAAATCTTTACTACAAAGTGTGCAATGTTCAAGGGGTTACAGCTCAACGTGTCATGCTTGATCACATGACAGGTATGCAAAGTTGACAAATGATTATTATTATGCGCAAGGCATATAGTTTTCCCCAATGAAAATTCTCCCATTTCTCACGGAATATCTTAAGTTCTATTTACTTTGCGTTATTCTTTCACTTGAAACATTTTATATTTGTTTCTTCTACCAGGAAAAGGAGATGGGAAAATCAACTCGCCAGCAAAGTCAATGGGTTTTCAGGGGGATAACCACTTGATGGTATTGCTGAGCAGGCTGAGACCGAAAGAAAAGAACTTATCAAATAATTGGGAGGGGGATTTGACAATAACTAAGCAAATAGAAACTATTTCTGAACAGGTCTGGTTCAGGTTCAAAGTCACCTCCAACAGTATTGTGCTGATGAATTGAGGAGATATTATTTATGCATAAATATTTTTATATTTACTATAGGTGAAAATTCTCCGTAGTACTGTCCTTAGTGCTGTTGAAGCTACTACAATAACTCTGGAATCTCATGGTGCGTTATTGAAAATGCTACTCGAACATGATTACTTTTAGTTTTCTGTGTAGCTTTCATAAAAATATGTTTACATTTTCATAATTTTTCAGCTGCAGGTGGGGAACGTGGGGATGAAAGTATAGGCACTCCAACACTTGACGAGATTCAGAAACAACTCACTGAATACAGAGCACTTGTCGAGTCAAAAACAGAGCAAAATGCTGCCCTTAGAAGTGTCCTTAAAGGTAGGTACTAAGAAGATGGACACGAACACGTAGGTGTTAGGAATTATAAAGTGGAACTCTAATTTTTTAATTTTTTCTGATTAAAGCCAACAAGTTGGCTGCCGAACGAGCTCTGGCCAATCTCAAGGCCAAATACGATACAGAGAAAACAATTGTTTCCGAAACAATGGTTAA